>OZ024912.1:7966641-7997557 GCA_964017125.1 Flabesymbios commensalis
CAGAATCGACAGAATCGACAGAATCGACAGAATCGAGCCTAATGCTGGATTAATCATGGCTAACCATCTCCGAAAATGGTCCAAAATGACACCAATGCCGCTCAGTCTAAATTAGTTTAATTCTAAGGCTAATATCATTAGTCCTTACAGCGCACGGATCGACTTAAGACGTCGCCAGATTCTGACGTCTAAAGTCGACCACGCACTGAGAAAGTAAAATATTTGTAATGGCAGTAGACTCATAACATAGGTAATCAAATGAAGCGGAAAGAGCTAACTCAGACATTATGATGATTTCAAATTAAAAAAAAACCTTTGGTCTCCTTGGTTTATACAAAATATTCCAGCATTGTAAGTCTTGTCAAGTTAAAAAAATAAATACAAAAATCCTGTGTAAACCTGTGATTGGCCAGACCACACCCCCCTATCCATTTTTTATTAAACATGTACACAAAAAAACACAAAAAATACAAAAACACAAAAAAATCCGAGTTGGAGCTTGACCAAACCACTCATTTCCGAGTTTTTCTCTGATTTCCGATATTTCTTAATGTGACAAGACCCCTTCCAGTATTGTAGGGGTTAGCCCTTCTTATGCTGACTGTCGGGGGGCTGTGGCCGTGAGTGTGGCTTGTAGGATATTGTCTTATCTATCTGCGGGATGTTTAGATGAGACTGGTGATCCCGCAGTGAAGTATAAGCCTCCATAGCCAAGCTACGTCAGCAACAAACTCAAATAGTCACCTGCCCACGGGGATACCGTATTGCCGCCTTGGGGATGGAAGAGTGTATCTGCCACTTTACAAAGTGGCAGATACACTCTTCCATATCCAAGTCGAAGATATGATATCTGAAAGTTAATTAGAAAACTAAAATAATGGCCTTTCCACGTCGGCCCAACGTCTTCGATTTGGTCCAACACTGTATAAATGTTATACAAATGTTTTGTGTCTGCTAGGATCCTTTTATATCCAAGGCGGAGATGTGATATCAAAAGTTCGTCAGAAAAATGATATAGTGGTCTTCCCACGGGATACCGTATTGGCTACTTGGATATGAAAGCGTGTATCTGCCATTTCACAAAGTTGCAGATACACGCTTTTATACCCAAGGCGAAGATATTACATCCAAAGTTCATCAGAAAACATAAATAATGGCCTGACAATGGGATACTGTAACATCGCTTTGAGGATGAAAATGTGTATCTACCACTTTGTAAAATGGCATAATACCGTCCCCTTGGAGTTAGAAGGTGCTATACTGCCACTTTACAAAGTGGCAGTATAGCACCTTCTAACCCCAATGGGACGATACACACTTTCACGTCTAATGGGATGATTTATGATATACAAAGGCTCATCAAAAAACTCAAATCGTTGTATGAAGGGTGTTCATATGAGTGCGATATGGGAAATAGAGCACACATTCTCATGGATAAGGTGTGAGTCTTTAGTCGAACACTAATTAGTCATTGGACGGGTGCTGGATCATATGGTATGAAAACGGTGCTCATTCGAGTGCGGCACGGAAAAATACAGGACTTGTCCAAGTGTGAAACAAGCTGATGAGAGACCGCGAAATGAGGTGACGAGACCATGAATTGAGGTGATGAGACCGTGAATTGAGGTGATGAGGATAGACCGTGAATTGAGGAGAGAATTTAATTGATTATTTGATCAGTCGAACTGCAAATAAACACACATTATTTCATATGGAGTTTCAAAGTCAAATCGCCAAATATATCTTGAAAAAATAACATTTTTACAAAGAAAACGATTTTTGTCAGAACACTGATTGATACATTGTCTTAGTCAAATATATCAATATTTGCACATTGTTCTATTTTGACTAGAATAATATGTGTATTAGCATTATCTTGTAAAGTGCAAGCGAGGTTCAGCAATGAATGAAATAATCGGGGTTTATGCCACCTTTTGCATATATAGGCTAAAGTGGGCCAGGAAAACCTCCTGAGGATGGTGAGATAATTGAGATGACACTGCCCTCTAGACACAGGATTCTAAATTCGAGCCCTGGCGGTCTGAGGACGAGCACGCTATCTCTCGGTTACAGAGGTTGTGCCCACAATATTGAATCATTACGAGTGCGCGGGGAATAAACATTTTCTACTTCTCCTCATTTTCTCGGTTCAGCGAACAATCATGTCAATCAAAGTGAATAAGGCTATCATCAGGCTATGAGGAGTGAATGTGTTGATGGATTGTTAAGTGGATTTACCAGGTTTTCCTCTCCAGGTTTACAGAATTGACATCAGGCTGTAACTACCACCCTACACTCACGTCAAGGTCATCGCCACGGTAACTGACCCAGATAAATATAACATCGGATCAATGCCGGTCCAGCGTCTGTCGACGCTGGGCCGGCATTCAGCCGATGTTTCTGTATCCGTGGCAGAGCCATGTGAACTGTTCTGGATTATGCGACCCCGGGAGACATGCAATTAATACCTACAAAGCTGAAATATCTATGTATAAACTATGGAGACCAAATGGTTTTTGTGTGTACACTATGGAAACCAAAGATTTTTTTTCCATTTGAAATCTGAATTATGGGACACCAGGTGACATGTAATTAATACTTACAAAGCTTAAATATGTGTGTATAAACTATGGAGACCAAAGGGTTTTTTGTCTATGAACTATAGAGACCAAAGGGTTTTTGTGTATAAACTATGGAGGCCAAAGGTTTTTTTCAATTTAAATCATCATAAATGTCTTAGTCAGCTCTTTCGTTTGATTTGAATACCTATGTTATGGGTCTACGGCCATTATACATTGGCAATTCTCTCAGTGCGGGAATCGACTCTGGTCATGAAAGGGTCAATGACCTAGGGAGCACAAAAAGGTCTTCCGATCTTTGGCACGGGGACCATAAGACACTCTTCGCGTTTTAGCATTTTGCTGTTATTTTATAGACGATTTATAGACGAAGAATCAAATCAACAATGTTGTGGAACATAATTATATTATGTTTCCAAAAAAACGGTATTTTTGTTTTTGAAAATGAGGGGTTTTTATGACATATATTTTTAAAATATAGCTTAACCAGTTAATAAACTAACTTCTAAGATTTGGAATTTTATCGACTGTGTAATTTTTGTGACATTTTCTTGCTAAAGCCACATATCTCCGTATAGTATTTGCCGAAGCCACGCATTCCAGTGTATAATTTCCTGAAGCCACATGTCTCAGTGTATCATTTTTTGATGCTTGCTTTAAAAATAAATAGATTGCCATACAATACAATAATAAACTTCATTATTACTGAGAACAGATATAATCATTCATTGGACAGTTTGGTCATCGTTGTGTAATATTTTGGTCCATTAGTGGGCGGCGATCTACGTTTGATGACATATCCCGACATCAAAGTCTTCACTCACACTGAATAAAAAAGGTTAAACTTTGTATTGCAGAATATTCAGTTTTTTAACATTTGTTTTATTAATTTGAATAACCAGATAATAGTCAGGGCGTCAAACTGCGCTATGTGCCTGGATAACACTTTCGCTAAACATTTTTAATACAAGATGGAGACCGATGCCAAGACATTCTCCAGCATCTCTAAAAATCCAAACCAGGTGTCTCCAAGCTGAAATATGATTTTTAAGGTATTTTTTTACCCTTTGAAATTATCACTTATTTTCACTATAATTAGTCGATTTATCTCGGGTTAAGCAAACTCCAGCCCAATACAATGTTTCATAACTTTGGAATAGATACACAGACTCATTTGACATTTTCACATCACATTCAAAATATGTCACAGGATGACATACATGTATGGTTCCATTGGTTTATACCAGATAACCTGTCGCTCACTATATGTTTTCTCTAATGACCTTTCGGCGTGTTCCTACTTGACAATTGTCACGTTTGCCCACATCTTACAGTAGAAAAAAATTGGTATCCCTACTCAGGGAATCCTACTCAGGATTAATTAGGGAGAATTAATAAGATTAATTATATTTTAAATGTCTATTGGCGACCTCATGTAACAAGGTGAAATAGACCTCATGCGGCCTATAATCGAAATAATGAGACAAGTGAAGTTGTCGCACTGCTGTGTAAAAAGGCAGTGGTAATTGAAACACCATGACAAATAATAATACACGGGTATTAACGCTGCAAACAACAATTTAGGGACAAGTGCAATTAATAAACAACCAAATCCTTATTGACTTTTTGCAAATAACAATCTGACAAGTCCAATTGACCACAACTAAACCTCTGACATGGGCGACTTGTCTCAAACCAACGTGACCACCGTAGGTGGTGAAACATGTGAAAATAGTGAAGCATGTGAAAATAGAGGAGAATTTCATTTCACCTTGTTGTAGGCAACCATCGGTCTATGGTTGTGCAAAATATGAAGTTGATCCATCAATGGAAAGATGCATAACTATACCATACATACATCTTTTATTATTGTAGTTCGACAAGAATGAGAATTTAAATGACCACTGTCCATGCCTCACATGTCAAGCATCCCGGAGTTGGAATTGATCACACAATCCATATACAGCACGAGAAACTTAAAATAACGGAAAGTATATATAATTGACGGCTTGACGACACTTCTCTGACGAGATAGTCATGTAAATTACTTTGTAATAGGCCTCCATCAAAAACAATAGAATCCGGCGATAAAACATAATGTTGTGCAACAGATGCCATGGGTATGGGTAAATAGGTAAAGAGTGTTTTCCTTCCACTAGTGCTTCATTGATTGATTGCCAGCAATCGGATTATGCTGGCACCTTCGTTCAACAGCGGTGCCAATGGAGCTCCCGCATCAGTGCAGACACTGCCAGTGCAGTGCAGTGTCACTACAGTGCAGGCACTGATGTTGGTCGTGGTAGCCTTGAAACAACCGGCAATAGAGTCTTTGACATTATGTCTCACACATGGGATTAATGGAGTTACTCTTAGCAATTGTAACTCTGGGGACTATCCGAACTGAGGATAGCGGAGCCGCTTTCAAAGTCTTCGGACGTCTAGGCATGCCTGTACATCATTCATCTCATCAATGGACTGCACCGTTCCTATCATATTACATTGTCACCTTAATGACCATTAGTGTCGAAAAGTGACATATAATACAATAATACTATGCCTACTACTACCATTGATGAGGCTTACACCATGTCCTGATGGTCACAGATTTCATTTTCGTTGTGCAATTTAAATTGCTTATCACGCGGATTTTTATGGTTAATCATCATTTACCATGATTATCTGAATTTACTTATGATAAGAGATATGATAAGCCTACTGCTTCAGCCGATAAAGGAGCCCTGATAAACCACCAGACTGCTTTCCAAGACTAAACAATACCCTATCTGAGAGGTAATACCCCCTCCACTTCGGCAGCTTGACGGACGATTGGGCTGAGCTGAATCATGTTTTCCGGTTTCAAACATACATTCTAACCAAGGTTGCTAAGTCTGCCAAAGACCAATGTATTAAAATAATACAATATCTAGACTGTTCCAGCTTAGTTAATATTAATTTTGATGACATCCCTTGGGATCTCTATTATCAGTTGGGAAAAGATGCCGTAGAATGTAAATATTTACACACAAGTGTAAATACATTTTTGTGTTTACACAAACAATGTATATGTAAAAAATATTTACTGGAGTATGCAAATAAACAGGATTTGCATGCATGTTTATTTCCTTTACCGAAACGTAACGTGTAAATAAATAGGAAAAATGCCCAATTTTCAGGATTGGGTTAAATACAGAAATAATTTCTGACAGGAGAATCATCATGCTAGATCCGAATTACCACCTTTATAGCTTTAGAAATATGTTGAACCACATAAAAAAAAATCCTATCTGGCTATATAGCTTAAATAATTTGGTGGTTTTCTTACGTTGTTTATAGTACAAATTTGTGTAGATTTGATATTTATAAGAGAATGACCGCATATGCGATTATCTATTGTCTTTCCACCCAAAAAAATATACTGTATCCAAAATGACTACTTTCTAGAAATAAGCCACATAGATAATGCTAAAATGTATTTACACGTTAGTGTAAAGTAAACATTCACACTATATGGCATCTTCACCCCAACTGAATATATGAAGAGCAATATTGCATGGTTGTCTCAATCCATATCTCTTGGACTATATATCTGATAATTAACAACAAAGAAACATCACCAGGATATTAGTCGACATAATATTAGTTGATGACGATTGTCTTCATAAAAACAATAACTCATTTACTTCATATTTTGGTAGAAACTGAATCCACCACTGAATATTATGTCAATCAAAGAACTTAGAGCCTGCTCTAATTTATCTGTATCAAACTCACAATTACAGATGAATAACACTATATATCTGATTGTGCATGTATCTATACCTCTGATAGTATCATGTATATTCGTATTGGTGTGTTGCTTTTTAGCATCCATAATGTCGTTTCTATATTCGCCAACCTGCGCTCATCATTGACATTTACAAGATTATTTTAGTGGAACATTGAAAGAATGAAATAGAATGCCTGCTCCTTCGACCTCCATCCAGACTCGCTATATTGTGCTTCGGAAGAAGTGATCATTTCGCTAATTGTTTTCAGTTATATATATAATTGCTTCAGTTATATATAAACTTACTTACTTGTAAGACCAAAAATACAAAAACGCTCAACCTGTACGATCAGATCCGGTTGGTTTAAAAACGATGGCCCGCTCAGTTCGGCTATGGCTCGAAAGTCAGAGGTACTGGGTTCGGATGCTGCTATCATTATACATAACTATTGTTGTCAGACAAAATGCCTAGATTACAACAAAAAGTTTCACAAAAATGATAAATAACTACACTTTTCTTGAAAATCACTAAACTGCGACGAAACCTTTTCATTTGCAGTCATGCAGTTAAGTGTTTACTCATCAATCACAAGTAATTCTGAGAAGAAATTAAAACAACGATATTACAACATTCAAATGACTGCAATTTGATGAAAATTGCTGAAACGCGACCAAAACCTCTGATATAACAGATAAACAATCCCTACATAATCACCTCGGATTAGAGATGTTTTGGATTTTGCGTTCACAAATAATCGTAAATTTTAATAGCTGCCATTTCGTAAAAAGTGCTGAACTGTAATCACCATCCATTTGTTTTGCAACCATACAGTGCAGTGCCTTTATACAAAATTACGTGTGATTTTTTAAATGTCATAAAGATGCCCATGAACATTCATTTGGTATATATTTAATTACTTTGTTTTGTTTTGGGTGCATCCTTATTTCTCCTGGACTATTGGTTGAGCGGCTTACACATTTATCATTACGAGCTACAGGGACGGCGCAGCGACTCTATACTGAACACATGCCTGCATCCCCTAAGATGCATAATAACATAACTAATCTATGCTAAAAAGCTATAACCAGTTAATAACTACAAAAGAGAGTTGCATATTTGCACAGCTAAGGAGCACATGATCATTTCGAAACCAATCAAAAATCAAAATAGAAAAAAAAAGTTCAGAAAATAATTCAACTTTCATAGATTGGATAATTATCTATTTTTTACGGCTTATTTTTACCTTTTGTCAATTTAAAAACAACTATTTATATTCGAAAAAATCAAGTCATTTCTATTACTCGGTATTGACTAGGCTATTTTAACTGAAGATTTAAAAAATCTGGCTAATCTGTGTAGAAGGACTTGTGTTATTGAAGATTATGTCAAAGCGGAGAATCATTAAAACTGCATTTTACCGCTATAATAGACCAGAAATGGGTATGTTTTTAAAATGCATATAAAATACTTAAAAAGCTAAATTTCAGTTTGGATACACCTCAATCTGGTATCCAGGAATGTTAAAGATGATATTTAAAGTGGTCTCTTGCTTGTACTAAAAATGTTTAGCGACATCATAGTTTTCTAGTTTGACACCCTGACTATAACGCACTCTCGCACTATGTGTACTGTTTTTCACTGTATGACCATATTTATATACATAATTTTGAAAAATTATTTCATTGAAACCTTCAGCGCGGGGAACGATATTAAACGTCAGAATCTGACGTCTATAGACGTCAGATTCTGACGTCTAAAGTCGATCCCCTCGCTGAAAGAATTAAACAAAATTGCAATGGTCTTAAACCCATAACATAGGTATTCAAATGAAGCGGAAAGAGCTAACTAAGACATTTATGATGATTTCCGATTAAAAACCCCCATTTGGGTATAGACAAATTTATTTTTAAATATCAAGATTTGAAAATGTTTGGTTTTTAATTACAGAAATATGATTATTTTCACCCACTTGAAGTTGTGGGTCGCGGTAGCGAGACACAACTTCAAGTGGGTGAAAAAATAAATAAGATTACCATGATAACATAGCGGGTAGAAGGTGAATATCTGCGACATTATATTTTGATTTGAGACATGGTTTAAAACATGCATAAGAACAAATTTAACGAATGTGGATAGTATAATTGCTTAACACCCCCTTCTCTCAATTTTTTGCTTAACCCCCCCCCCCTTCTTTCTATTTTAACGAAGGTTGTTTTTGTCAGGTTGACATACGACATTAGTGGAAATCTCACTTATATCATTTATATAAGGCTTCACTATATAATTGGGCTATTTCACCTAAGGTTGTTTTTGTCAGGTTCACGTACAACATTAGCGGGATTACCACTGACAAAAACGTCGGTTAAAATCTCAATTATATAACGCTTCACTATATATCGGACTATTATAGATCAGCCACTTAGTCCTCCTAATAGTTGACGCATGTGGATGGCATGTATTTATCACCCCCTATGTATTTCATGGATCAGCCCCTGTACTGGGTCAGCCTTGAGTGTTGACCCCATCACATACAGTGGTCAGCCCCATACAGGTCATCCCCACACAGGTGGACCACAGTGCTATGAGCAGGTGCACCTCTTACTAACACATCATTAACAAACACCTTACAGACGCAGCAACAAGCAACATACATCCACACAATGCTGTTATAATGTTGGGCCAGTAATACAAGATAGTGTCTATGGCTTGTGTTTGTCTCAGCAACGGTGTTATAATGTTGGGCCAGCGTAGTAGACGTTGGGCCAACATTAACACAAGATTGTGTCAATGGCTTGTGTTTGTCTCAACAATGATGTTTTAATGTTGGGCCAGCGTAGTAGACGTTGGGCCAACATTAGCACAATATTGTTGTGTCAATGGCCTGGGTCTCAGCAAATATCTCGTATTTGTAATGTAATTTGTAATGTTGGGCCACCGTCTACAACGCTGGCCTAACATTAAACCAGCATTGTGTCAAGGCCTTTTCTGGAACTTAGTTAACACTTATGGCGTTGAAATATATTTATATAAATCATAAACGCCAACGGTTTTTTTCAAGTTGAACTGAATGTCTTGATCAGCTATTCTCCTTCATTTGAATGCCTATGTTATGGGTCAGTTGCTGAATCTGACGTCAGAGTATGACGGCTAAAGACGATCCCCGCAGTGAAAGAATGAATATGTCTTCATGGTTAATGCAAAAATACAAACAGCAATAACATCGGGTACTACCTATCCAGCAGACAATCTCAATTAAATTAAGACGCCAATTTCCTTATTTGTTTCTAAGTCAAAACCCACTGCGCTAACACCAGAGAATTTATGTAAAGTACTATGTATCTGAATGACAACCCATAATGTTAGCCCTACCAGCGCAGGTACCGTCTTTAGACGCTCTTTCAGCGTGGTGGCGTCGTTGAACGTCAGAATCTGACGTCTACAGACGTCGAAATCTGACGTCTTAAGACGATCCCCGCACTGAAGGAATTAAAAATGTATAATTGTCGTAGACCCATAACATAGGTATTCAGCGGAAAGAGCTAAATCAGACATTTATGATGATTTCAAATTGGAACGTCCTTTGGCATTCATTGTTTATGCAAAAATACAAGTAGCAAAAACATCGGGAACTACCTGTTCAGCAATCACAAATACATTAATACCCCAATTTCCCTTGTTTCTAAGTCAAAAACACACTGAGATATAAAAATAGAGAATACACAGTATAATGTATCTGAATGCCAACACATGATGTTAACTTGGCAGTGCAGGGACAGTCTTTAGATGTCAGGATCTGACGTCTACAGACGTCAGATCCTGACGTCTAAATACGATCCCCGTACCGAAAAAATTAAAAGGTATAATGGTCGTACACCCATAACTCAGGTATTCCAATGAAGCGGAAAGAGCTGACTAAGACATTTATGACGATTTTAAAATGGGAAAATTCTTTGGTCTTCATGGTTTGTGGAAAAATACAAGTGGCAACAACATCGGGAACTACCTATCCAGCAGACAGTCACAAATACATTATCACTCCAATTTCCCCTGTTTCTAAGTCAAAAACACACTGGGGTATACAAATAGAGAATATAGAGTACAATGTATCTGAATGCCAACCAATGATGTTAACCCTACAATCACAGGGACCGTCTTTAGACACCCTTCCAGCGCGGGGAGCGTCTTGAAACGTCTGAATCTGACGTTTACAGACGTCAGAATCTGACGCTTACAGACGTCAGAATCTGACGTCTAAAGACGATCCCCGCACTGAACAGTGAACTAAAAAGTTATAATTGTCGAGATCCATAACATGGGCATTCAGCGGATAGAGCTAACTTTTCAAATTGCAAAAAAAAACTTTGGTTTTCATGGTTTATACAAAAATATGTCCGCGTTGTGAGGGTTAACAATGGTGATACTTTCAAATTTATCACCCTATTATATCCGTACAGGATTCAGGTTATATACATTATTAGTGGTACATTATTATAATACATTGATGTACCTATACAGTGCTGATATTTTTTTAAAACGTATCAGAGTTGAATACATAATTTAGAAAAGTTAACATACTAATACAAGTATATCAGAAATATTTACTGTACAATGTATCTGAATGCCAACCCAGGATGTTAACTTGGCAGCGCCCAATCTCCAGAGCGGAAGAAATGTGTAGATAGTAACGTAGCCATTCTACGTAGACCTTACTGTCATATAACTCCAGAATATCTGGGGGTTGTGTTGCAAAGGTCGGCCGACAAACACGAAAAGCCGGCTGATAAAAACAACAGTTAACGCGATATATAGGTAGGCATACGAATATAACACTTACAGCGCGGGAATCGACTTTAGTCGTCAGAATCTGACGTTTATAGACGTCAGATTTTGACGTCAAAGTCGATCTCCGCAAGGTAAGAGAAAAAATATTTATAAAGATCGTAGACACTTAATAAGATATTCAAATGAATCAGAAATGCCTCAATTATGACATATGATCATATGAAGCCATATCTGCTGCTGAGCCCTGCTGATAAAGCGAAACAAATCGATATTTTATGTAGCTATGGAGGGCGGGGGCCCTAGGGTAGTGGTTAGCACCGCTGCCTTTCACGCCAGAGTTCGGGGTTCGGTTCCCGGTCTCGGCGGTTTGAAAGAAACAGAAATGTTTCTTCCCCATCCACGTGTAAAGTCAGTATTGTGGGGAGCCTCCGTGACCGAGACGTAGCGTGCTCGGCTTCAGACCGCCAGGGCTCGAATTTCGAATCCTGTGTCTGGAGGACAGTGTCATCTCAATCATCTCACCATCCTCAGGAGGTTCTCCTGGCCCAGCTCAGCCTATATGTGCACAAAGGTGGCCTAAAGCCCGATTCATTTCATTTCATTTGTAGCTATGGAAAATGAAATAAGTAAATCCACATTACATAATAAAATATATTCAAACACAACACATTGATCCAACGTTGGTTTATTGTTGGTCAGCCGTTTTTGACGTCTCCTGTCTGCTGGCTCACGATCAGACCAACATTTGTACCTATTTAACAACAAGCAAAAAACACATTTTAAAGGTGACATATCACCCCTTATATAGTATGAATAATGAACAAATAAATCAAAGCTGCCACAAGATGGGGCACAAAAGTTTCCTTATATGGGGTGATTGGCTATCATGTGACCCTCTGAGAGGGTCACATGATAGCCAATTACCCCATATAAGGACATTATTATTCATACCATATAAGGGGTGATAGATCACCTTTAACAAGAAAAAAAGTAGACAGTGGATCAGTCAGAGATTGCAAACCTCCGCCGAAATTAATTATTGTAATCTGGATCCTGGATCCGGATCGTAATCCGGGTCATCCACAAAAATGTAATGGATTGATCCTTGCTTGGTCCTTGGCCTGCGATACACCTCTGGTAAAATGTTATGGCAATTGCGATCCGTATGAATATCCGGATCCTAACCCGGATCTGATCTTTTGCTTGGTCCGAGACACACCTCTATTAAAATTTTCACACAAATCATACTCTTTAAGTATTGTGACGAACGAATAGACAGACAGACCAACCAACAAGATCAATAACATAACCTTCCTGGCGGAGTTAATAAATGCAAAATATGTAATATCATTATTGAAGTGTGCTTACTTGTAAATCTAAAATCACACGTGCTGGTAAAGGAAAATACATGAAACGAGATGAAAGGGGGTTTTGGCTACCTTTGTGCACATATAGGCTAAACTGGGCCAGGAGAACTGGGCCCGAGGATGGTGGGATGAACTTCAGACACAAGATTCGAAATTCGAGCCCTGGTGGTCTCAGGCCGAGCACGCTACCTCTCGGTCACAGACGCTTCCCACAATATGAGTTTTATGAGTGGATGGAGAATAATTATGACATATGATCATATGAAGCCATATCTGCTGCTGAGCCCTGCTGATAAAGCGAAACAAATCGATATTTTATGTAGCTATGGAGGGCGGGGGCCCTAGGGTAGTGGTTAGCACCGCTGCCTTTCACGCCAGAGTTCGGGGTTCGGTTCCCGGTCTCGGCGGTTTGAAAGAAACAGAAATGTTTCTTCCCCATCCACGTGTAAAGTCAGTATTGTGGGGAGCCTCCGTGACCGAGACGTAGCGTGCTCGGCCTCAGACCGCCAGGGCTCGAATTTCGAATCCTGTGTCTGGAGGACAGTGTCATCTCAATCATCTCACCATCCTCAGGAGGTTCTCCTGGCCCAGTTCAGCCTATATGTGCACAAAGGTGGCCTAAAGCCCGATTCATTTCATTTCATTTGTAGCTATGGAAAATGAAATAAGTAAATCCACATTACATAATAAAATATATTCAAACACAACACATTGATCCAACGTTGGTTTATTGCTGGTCAGCCGTTTTTGACGTCTCCTGTCTGCTGGCTCACGATCAGACCAACATTTGTACCTATTTAACAACAAGCAAAAAACACATTTTAAAGGTGACATATCACCCCTTATATAGTATGAATAATGAACAAATAAATCAAAGCTGCCACAAGATGGGGCACAAAAGTTTCCTTATATGGGGTGATTGGCTATCATGTGACCCTCTGAGAGAGTCACATGATAGCCAATTACCCCATATAAGGACATTATTATTCATACCATATAAGGGGTGATAGATCACCTTTAACAAGAAAAAAAGTAGACAGTGGATCAGTCAGAGACTGCAAACCTCCGCCGAAATTAATTATCGTAATCTGGATCCTGGATCCGGATCGTAATCCGGGTCATCCACAAAAATGTAATGGATTGATCCTTGCTTGGTCCTTGGCCTGCGATACACCTCTGGTAAAATGTTCTGGCAATTGCGATCCGTATAAAAATCCGGATCCTAACCCGGATCTGATCTTTTGCTTGGTCCGAGACACACCTCTATTAAAATTTTCACACAAATCATACTCTTTAAGTATGGTGACGAACAAATAGACAGACAGACCAACCAACAAGATCAATAACATAACCTTCCTGGCGGAGTTAATAAATGCAAAATATATAATATCATTATTAAAGTGTGCTTACTTGTAAATCTAAAATCACAAGAGCTGGTAAATGAAAATGAATGAAACGAGATGAAAGGGGGTTTTGGCTACCTTTGTGCACATATAGGCTAAACTGGGCCAGGAGAACTGGGCCCGAGGATGGTGAGATGAACGAGATGACACCGCCCTCCAGACACAAGATTCGAAATTCGAGCCCTGGCGGTCCCAGGCCGAGCACGCTACCTCTCGGTCACAGACGCTTCCCACAATACTGAGTTTTATGAGTGGATGGAGAAGAAACATTTTCGTTTCTTTCGAACCGCAGAGACCGGGAAACGAATCCCAAACTCTAGCCTGAAAGGAAGCGGTGCTAACCACTACCCTAGGGCCCCCGCCTTATATTTTAAGCAACATGTGATAGTCTGGATGATAATAATGATTCAATTCACCTGTCCCTTAAGTGGTTTATATTTATCCATAGCCGATACCTGGGCACCTTCTTTTATGCATAGATCATGTACATCTATCTGTGATAAGAGAGCTTGTAGAGCATCTATCCTTAATGAAGTCTGTATGGACGTGTTCTCTACAATGATTCGTGATGTGATTACTGGACGGGAAGAACCATGACTCAGTTGATATTTTTAAGACAACATCAGTCCGACTAATTTGGTAATTGAAAGACAGGGCAAGAGTTTGTGAACATCTTCCGCCATCCACGAAAGCCTACCCAGGGCAATAATTTTTGTTATTTGAAACTTTAAGGGCAGAGTGGGGCTCAAACCCGCGATCTCCGATTTTCCAAGCAGGCAGCTTTAACCACTGCAACAAGGCCCCACGCCACATACACGGCCTGATACAAGAGGTATTATGAGGTGTAATGAAAGCCGTGTTGTTGTCTGGCCATTAATACACACGAGACGTTGGACCAACGTTGCTTTAATAGTGGCCCAATATTAACTCGATATTGGATCAAAATCTTGCCTTGACTGCCCAGTGGCGAGCAGTGGTTACACAGGGGGGCGATGTGTTGATGGGCACGCAGCCATTCCACGGCCAGTTAGCGGTAATGTAAGTGTGAAGGAGGGGCGGCTATGATGACGAGATCGGGAGCAGCTACCTATGGAAAGCCGAGAAATCCAGGAATACCTCAGATCCATGTTAACCCTTGCAGCGCGGGGATCGCCTTTAGACATCAGAATCTGACGTCTGTAGACGTCAGATTCTGACGTTTAACGACAGTCCCTACACTGAAATTATTAAAATATTTATAATGTCCGTAGACCCATAACATAGATATTAAAATGAAGCGGAAAGAGCTAATAACTAATATAAGGCATTCATGATGATTTAAAATTGCAAAATCCCCTTTAGTCTCCATAGTTTTAACAAAAATATTTCAGTGCGGGGACTGCCTGTAGACGTCAGATTTTGACGTCTGTAGTCGTCAGATTCTGATAAGAGATGTTGACAGGAGATGTTGATGCAATGCTGGCTTGATACTGAGCCACCGTCTGCAAAATTGACCCGGGCTGTTCCAGTATAAACAGAGGATATCAAGTAATCTGCTAGGATTTTTAACAGAGCGTTTCAGACCCACAGCTGGTAGAGTCCTGGGGCTCATCCCACTGAGAATCTTAAAATTAAAGATACGGCCATTATAAATATGTTTATGTTTACAGTGTGGGATAAACTTTAGACGTCATAATCTGACGCCTACATCTAAATACGTTAACTAATCAATGTTGTATTATCACAATCTGAACACACGTTAATTGGCATTGTATTTTTTAACATTATGTAATTTTATCGGATATCGATCTCTTGGGTTTATAGTGTCAGGCACCACTGTACATTCACAGGAGGTGATATATATGTGTATTCTACCGTAGTGGCAGATAAGTCTTTTGACGTATATTGTACATAAATATCTAATAGGCCCTACATCCTTTTTATTTCATACATGCTTGAATTAGGAAAGCTAATATTTCGTGAAATAAATACATTTACAGGTAAATGCATCATTCATCATCCACACAGTGGCAAAACCAAAGCAAATGTTTTTCTGCGGCCATTATGTTGTGTGTAACCCTTGTGCTGCTAGAACCTTATATATACGGTTTCAAACATGCTTTACATGTTTTAGATCAGTATAAATACCACTACGTTTGATCAGGTGGTTTTGGTAGATGCTTTAACCCTTTAAGCCCCCACGATGCATTAAAGCATCATTTTACAGCATTGAAAACATACTTTATTTTTTCACAGCTAAGGGTTTTAGAAGGTAAATTTCGATAAAATAGTTCCGCAAATACATAGTGATTTTCTTTAATTCAACACCCACATCAAATCATCTTCATCCACTACAAGTCGAGAATTGCGACAGCAATTCCCGGCTTGTAGTGGATGAAGATGACAATGGTAAACTAAGGATTGAAAGGGTTAAGTTATTTCTAATAATTCAATATTGGAGATGGTTATTTTTCATAAATAGAAATATTTTTCGTCATTTGAAGCTGGAAATTGCGTTAGCAATTCCAGCTTCAAATGAATGAAAAATAGAAACAAGCACTTCAGGAGCAGAAGGGTTAACATCAAACGACTGACATATGACAAGCGAAAATAAAATGCCCAAGAAGCATTGAGCCAGTGATGGCTTACTGCTGAGCCACCGCCTACAGCGTTGGTCCAACATTAAGCCAGCACCGTCTCAGTGTCTGGTGCTTGCTGGGATTATCTTAAATCGCTAAATTAAATAATTCATCCCCACCCCCCCTCCCACTTTGAGCTACCGTGATCCACAACTTCAATCGGGTGAAAATTACTCATATTAGTTTAATTTGAGACCAAACATTTGTAATTTTGTTGTTTTTACATTTCATTCCCAATACCAGTGATTAGAATAAAAATCCCTCCAACCTGTGACTATAAATATAGTTGCTGCCTAGCTTGCAGAGGCTTCTAAAAAAATGAAATGAATCGGGCTTTAGGCCACCTTTGTGCACATATAGGCTAAACTGGGCCAGGAGAACCCCCTGAGGATGGTGAGATGATTGAGATGACACTGTCCTCCAGACACAGGATTCGAAATTCGAGCCCTGGCGGTCTGAGGCCGAGCACGCTACCTCTCGGTCACGGAGGCTCCCCACAATACTAACTTTCACACATGGATGGGGAAGAAACAATTTTGTTTCTTTCAAACCGCCGAGACCGGGAACCGAACCCCGGACTCTGGCGTGAAAGGCAACGGTGCTAACCACTACCCTAGGGCCCCCGCCCAGAGGCTTCTATAAGCCTGTTCTAGCGCAGCAAGACCAATCTTGTATATAATCAGATAAGATTTTAATGATATAATGTATATACTTTTGTATCTGTTTAACCCTTACAGTGCGGGGATCAACTTTAGTCGTCAGAATCTGACGTCTGTAGACGTCAGATTCTGACGACTAAAGTCGATACCAGCACTGTAGGAGCAAACATATTTATATTCGCCGTAGACCCATAACATAGTTATTCAAATGAGTCGGAAAAAGCTAACTGAGACATTTATGATGATTTCAAATTGAGAAAAAAACCTTTGATTGCGAAAAGCCGGCTGATAAAAACAACAGTTAACGCGATATATAGGTAGGCATACGAATTTAACCCTTACAGCGCGGGGATCGACTATAGACGTCAGAATCTGACGTCTATAGACGTCAGATATTGACGTCAAAAGTCAATCTCCGCGAAGTAAGAGAAAAAATATTTATAACGATCGTAGACACTTAATAAGATATTCAAATGAATCAGAAATGCCTCAATTATGACACATGATCACGCTAAGGACTAGCAGTTTTATTGCTTGATTGATTGAAAGGGTTGATGAGGACATTTATGATGATTTTAAATTGAAAAAAAACTATTGGTCTCCAAGGTTTATATAAAAAAACAGCGCTTCAAGGGTTAAAGCCATGTCTGTTGTTGAACCGTGCTGATAAGGCGAGACAAATCGATATTTGTGAAACTGTGACGTCCCTGTCTGCTGGCTCAAAAAAAACATAACTTTCCTGGCGGAGTTAATAAATGCAAAATATATAATATCATTATTTAAGTGTGCTTTCTTGTAAATCTAAAATCACACGTGCTGGTTATTAAAATAAATGAAACGAAATGAATTGGGGTTTTGACCACCTTTGTGCACATATAGGCTAAATTGGGCCAGGTGAACTGGGCCTGAGGATGGTGAGATGAATGAGATGACTCCGCCCTCCAGACACAAGATTCAAAATTCGAGCCCTGCGGTCTGAAGCCGAGCACGCTATCTCTCGGTCACGGAGGCTCCCCACAATATTGGATCTTTACGAGTGAGCGGGAGAGAATTTTTTTGTTTTTTTTTTGTTGAAACTTGAAGGCCAGAGTGGGGTCCGAACCCGCGATCTCCGATTTTCCAAGCAGGCAGCTTTAACCACTGCAACAAGGCCCCACGCCACATACACGGCCTGATACAAGAGGTATTATGAGGTGTAATGAAAGCCGTGTTGTTGTCTGGCCATTAATACACACGAGACGTTGGACCAACGTTACTTTAATAGTGGGCCAGGGTTGAAGATTGTGGCCCAATATTAACTCGATATTGGATCAAAATCTTGCCTTGACTGCCCAGTGGCGAGCAGTGGTTACACAGGGGAGCGATGTGTTGATGGGCACGCAGCCATTCCACGGCCAGTTAGCGGTAATGTAAGTGTGAAGGAGGGGCGGCTACGATGACGGGATCGGGAGCAGCTACCTGTGGAAAGCCGAGAAATCCAGGAATACCTCCGATCCATGTTAACCCTTTCAGTCTTTATACGTCAGAATCTGACGTCTGTAGACGTCAGATTCTGACGTTTAACCAGGAATACCTCCGATCCATGTTAACCCTTTCAGTCTTTATACTTCAGAATCTGACGTCTGTAGACGTCAGATTCTGACGTTTAACGACAGTCCCTACACTGAAATTATTAAAATATTTATAATGGCCGTAGACCCATAGCATAGATATTCAAATAAAGCGGAAAGAGCTAATAACTTATATAAGGCATTCATGATGATTTAAAATTGCAAAATCCCCTTTAGTCTCCATAGTTTTAACAAAAATATTTCAGTGCGGTGATTGTCTTTATACGTCAGAATATGACGTCTGTAGACGTCAGATTCTGACAAGAGATGTTGATGCAATGCTGGCTTGATACTAAACCGCCGTCTGCAAAATTGACCCGGGCTGTTCCAGTATAAACAGAGGATATCAAGTTATCTGTTAGGATTTTTAACAGAGCGTTTCAGACCCACAGTAGGTAGAGTCCTGGGGCTCATCCCACTGAGAATCTTAAAATTAAAGATACGGCCATTATAAATATGTTTATGTTTACAGTGTGGGATCGATTTTAGACGTCATAATCTGACGCCTACGTCTAAATACGCTAACTAATCAATGTTGTATTATCACAATCTGAACACACGTTAATTGACATTGTATTTTATTAACAATTTGTATTTTTATCGGATATCGATCTCTTGGGTTTATAGTGCCAGGCACCACTCTGTACATTCACAGGAGGTGATATATATGTGTATTCTAGAGTGGTGGCAGATACGTCCTTTGACTTATTTTTACATAAATTTCTAATAGGCCCTACATCCTTTTTACTTCATACATGCTAATATGTATACACCCTGTATAAATATATTTTAATAAATAAATATAAATAAAAAAAATTGAGAAAGCTAAAATTTCGTGAAAACAATCAATTTACGGCTAAATGCATCATTCATCATCCACACAGTGGCAAAACCAAAGCAAATGTTTTTCTGCGGCCATTATGTTGTGTGTAACCCTTGTGCTGCTAGAACCTTATATATACGGTTTCAAACATGCTTTACATGTTTTAGATCAGTATAAATGCCACTACGTTTGATCAGGTGGTTTTGGTAGATGCTTTAACCCATTAAGCCCCCACGATGCATTAAAGCATCATTTTACAACATTGAAAACATACTTTATTTTTTCACAGCTAAGGGTTTTAGAAGGTAAATTTCGATAAAATAGTTCCGCAAATACATAGTGATTTTCTTTAATTCATCACCCACATCAAATCATCTTCATCCACTACAAGTCGACAATTGCGACAGCAATTCCCGGCTTGTAGTGGATGAAGATGACAATGGTAAACTAAGGATTGAAAGGGTTAAGTTATTTCTAATAATTCAATATTGGAGATGGTTATTTTTCATAAATAGAAATATTTTTCGTCATTTGAAGCTGGAAATTGCGTTAGCAATTCCAGCTTCAAATGAATGAAAAATAGAAACAAGCACTTCAGGAGCAGAAGGGTTAACATCAAACGACTGACATATGACAAGCGAAAATAAAATGCCCAAGAAGCATTGAGCCAGTGATGGCTTACTGTTGAGCCACCGCCTACAGCGTTGGTCCAACATTAAGCCAGCACCGTCTCAGTGTCCGGTGCTTGCTGGGATTATCTTAAATCGCTAAATTAAATAATTCAGCCCCACCCCCCCCCCCCCCTCCCACTTTGAGCTACCGCGATCCACAACTTCAAGCGGGTTAAAAATACTCATATTTGTTTAATTTGAGACCAAGCATTTGTAATTTTGTTGTTTTTACATTTCATTCCCAATACCAGTGATTAGAATAAAAATCCCTCCAACCTGTGACTATAAATATAGTTGCTGCCTTGCTTGCAGAGGCTTCTATAAGCCTGCTCTAGCGCAGCACGACCAATCTTGTATATAATCAGATAATATTTTAATGATATAATGTATATACTTTTGTATCTGTTTAACCCTTACAGTGAGGGAAGCAACTTTAGTCGTCAGAATCTGACGTCTGTAGTCGTCAGATTCTGACGACTGAAGTCGATACCAGCACTGTAGGAGCAAACATATTTATATTCGCCGTAGACCCATAACATAGGTATTCAAATGAGTCGGAAAGAGCTAACTGAGACATTTATGATGATTTCAAATTGAGAAAAAAACCTTTGATTGCGATGTTTTTTTACAATTAATTCAGCGCTTTAAAGGGTTAAATATATGTATTGGTCAAACGCTAAATAAAATATTAGGTCAGCTAATAAATTGATTAAAACGACTTTATTCGTGCTTGACGATTAGAGGGGTTAAGAGTGCTTTACTTATTTCAGTTTTGGCTTCCGAGTTATGTATCATCAAGACTAAATTTGTGAAACAAATCTGCACTGAAAGTCAAAAACAGAACCTGAGCGTTTCACGTGTTTTTTTTCAGACCGGATGTATACCTGGTAAGGTTTGAGCATGCATGCGTAGCTCTCCATGACCCAGTCTGTCAGCTGCCAGGGAGCTCGTCCACCAGGGGGGTGGGGGGGGGGGGGCATGTCTACCGTCTGAGATCAGACGCGCGAAGAAAAACAATACCGAAGATCTCGCAGGCGCGAAAAAACAATACTGCCATTTCAAAAAGCGTGAACAAAAAACAAAATCCCGGTACGGAAAAGTTACGAAGTCAACAGCAACTTAACCACATCTTAGCAAAGAAAATAGACCAAGATTCCATTTTCTTCCAACATATTTTACCTACAAATCATAAATTTCACAGGGTGCGAAGAAAAATATTTATGGCGAAACTCCTAAAATTGCCATGGCTCTGTAGCATGGAAACAGCATGTTATATAGATATAGTGGTGAGGGTTAAACGAATTCCCAGAAGGCAGATGTTGAGAAAGGCAAATCCAAGAAACACGACGTCGAAACCCTTACAGCGCTAAATTGAATAATTTAAATTTTTATCCCCTTAAAGTTGTGTCTCGCTACCGCGATCCACAACTTCAAGGGGATGGAAATTACTCATATTTGTTTAAGTTAATATCAGACATTTGCAAATCTTGCGTTCAAAAACTCATTTTGTTCCCAATAACAGTGATTTGAACGACTAATAAAACTGAGACAGACTTGAGTCAGACTCTGACAAATTTACTCGACCCTCACAGTGTGGGGATCGACTTTAGTCGTCAGAATCTGACGTCTGCAGACGTCAGATTCTGACGACTAAAGTCGATCCCCACACTGTAAGAATCAAAATATTTCTAATGGCCGGAAACCCATAACACAGGTATTCAAATGAATCAGAAAGAGCTAACTAAGAGATTTAAGATGAACAAATTATTTCAGCGCTTTAACCCTTCAACCGCCAAATTAATCAATCTGAATTTTCACCCACAAGTTGTTTCTCGCTGACGCGATCCACAACTTCAAGTGAGTGAAAATGATTCAGATTTGACAAAATGGAGGTCAACTGTTTTCAAATATTGCTGATTGATGTCACATTTTATCCTTAACATGTTTGAAATGTGGTACTTGATGTGCTGATAAAAAATGAAAACCCGTATATATATGCGGCACGGTCGGTCAAAGGGTTAAATCTATGGTGATTATAGTCATGCTTAGCGATGAAAGGTATGTTGGTTTAACGCTGGGTCAGCGTCACAGACGCTGGTCCAACATTGAAACAGCATTGGCTCAAAGCCTTGTGTTTATTGGGAAGTGGTCATTTCAGTTTAGCTATGAAAAAAAGTACAGCACTAGGTCTTTTCGGATAAAACTACCCATATTTTACAAAATATATAGTTTTTTCTTAGTTATTCAACAAAGCTGTTTGGGTCAGTCACTTAAGTTTAGCTATGATAGCCAATCACCACATATAAGGAAACACTTGTGCCCCATCTTGTGGCAACTTTAATTTATCTGTCACAAAATTATTCATACTATATAAGGGGTGATAGATCACCTTTAAGATTATCGTCGCATCTTAAGCAATCGGCGACAGTCTTTGTGGTGTGTGGGAGGCTTTTTAGACGCAGTCAATAGTCTCTATATCATTGAGCCTAAAAACACCGACGTTCTCGTGCATGTTCACGGTTGGTGTGTTCTACCCTTTAGCCAATTAACGAGTAGCAGTTAAAGTGGCCTGACACCTCAGCCACGTGACCTGATGCCATGCAGTTTGAAACAAAAAATGTCAGAGTTGTGTCCAGGCTCAATAATAATCGTGGGGGGGGGGGGTGTTGTTGCCTTTCTCGTGGTGGGTGGATGGTTCTCGTCCAGTTTGTGCTTCTATATTAATGCTGTTTTGCAACGTTTTTCAAATGACCTTCTTTTAGTATTATGTTAGTTAAATCCCCATCATTCCAATGGAAAAATCTATCATTAACAATAATTGTTAATACGAGTATATCGATTGATAGAATTCGGAGCACAGCTTTTCAAATGGCAATGATGACAGACTCTGTAGCGTATAGTGTACACAGTCTGTTATCTCGGACTGTTACAGACTCTATATCGGATAGGTCTACATAGTCTGTTATTTCGGCCAATTACAGATTCTATATCGTATAGGTCTACACAGTCTGTTATCTCGGACTATTACATACTCTGTATCGTATAGGTCTACATAGTCTGTTATCTCGGCCTATTATATACTCTGTATTGTATAGGTCTACATAGTCTGTTATCTCGGCCAATTACAGATTCTATATCGTATAGGTCTACACAGTCTGTTATCTCGGACTATTACATACTCTGTATCGTATAGGTCTACATAGTCTGTTATCTCGGCCTATTATATACTCTGTATTGTATAGGTCTACATAGTCTGTTATCTCGGCCTATTACAGATTCTATATCGTATAGGTCTACATAGTCTGTTATCTCGGCCTATTACAGATTCTATATCGTATAGGTCTACATAGTCTGTTATCTCGGCCTATTACAGATTCTATATCGTATAGGTCTACATAGTCTGTTATCTCGGCCTATTACAGACTCTGTATTGTATAGGTCTACATAGTCTGTTATCTCGGCCTATTACAGATTCTGTATCGTATAGGTCTACATAGTCTGTTATCTCGGCCTATTACAGATTCTGTATCGTATAGGTGTAGAAAGTCTATTATCTCGGACTATTACAGACCCTGTATTGTAGGCCTATCTAGGTGTACAGAGTCTGTTATCTCGGCCTATTACAGACCCTGTATTGTAGGCCTATCTAGGTGTACAGAGTCTGTTATCTCGGCCTATTACAGACCCTGTATTGTAGGCCTATCTAGGTGTACAGAGTCTGTTATCTCGGCCTATTACAGACCCTGTATTGTAGGCCTATCTAGGTGTACAGAGTCTGTTATCTCGGCCTATTACAGACCCTGTATTGTAGGCCTATCTAGGTGTACAGAGTCTGTTATCTCGGCCTATTACAGACCCTGTATTGTAGGCCTATCTAGGTGTACAGAGTCTGTTATCTCGGACTATTACAGACTCTGTATTGTATAGGTCTACATAGTCTGTTATCTCGGACTATTACAGATTCTATATCGCATAGGTCTACATAGTCTGTTATCTCGGACTATTACAGACTCTGTATCGTATAGGTCTACATAGTCTGTTATCTCGGCCTATTACAGACTCTGTATCGTATAGGTCTACATAGTCTGTTATCTCGGCCTATTACAGATTCTATATCGTATAGGTCTGCATAGTCTGTTATCTCGGACTATTACAGACTCTATATCGTATAGGTCTACATAGTCTGTTATCTCGGCCTATTATATACTCTGTATTGTATAGGTCTACATAGTCTGTTATCTCGGCCTATTACAGATTCTATATCGTATAGGTCTACATAGTCTGTTATCTCGGCCTATTACAGATTCTATATCGTATAGGTCTACATAGTCTGTTATCTCGGCCTATTACAGATTCTATATCGTATAGGTCTACATAGTCTGTTATCTCGGCCTATTACAGACTCTGTATCGTATAGGTCTACATAGTCTGTTATCTCGGCCTATTACAGATTCTGTATCGTATAGGTCTACATAGTCTGTTATCTCGGCCTATTACAGATTCTGTATCGTATAGGTGTAGAAAGTCTATTATCTCGGACTATTACAGACCCTGTATTGTAGGCCTATCTAGGTGTACAGAGTCTGTTATCTCGGCCTATTACAGACCCTGTATTGTAGGCCTATCTAGGTGTACAGAGTCTGTTATCTCGGCCTATTACAGACCCTGTATTGTAGGCCTATCTAGGTGTACAGAGTCTGTTATCTCGGCCTATTACAGACCCTGTATTGTAGGCCTATCTAGGTGTACAGAGTCTGTTATCTCGGACTATTACAGACTCTGTATTGTATAGGTCTACATAGTCTGTTATCTCGGACTATTACAGATTCTATATCGCATAGGTCTACATAGTCTGTTATCTCGGACTATTACAGACTCTGTATCGTATAGGTCTACATAGTCTGTTATCTCGGCCTATTACAGACTCTGTATCGTATAGGTCTACATAGTCTGTTATCTCGGCCTATTACAGATTCTATATCGTATAGGTCTGCATAGTCTGTTATCTCGGACTATTACAGACTCTATATCGTATAGGTCTACATAGTCTGTTATCTCGGCCTATTATATACTCTGTATTGTATAGGTCTACATAGTCTGTTATCTCGGCCTATTACAGATTCTATATCGTATAGGTCTACATAGTCTGTTATCTCGGCCTATTACAGATTCTATATCGTATAGGTCTACATAGTCTGTTATCTCGGCCTATTACAGATTCTATATCGTATAGGTCTACATAGTCTGTTATCTCGGCCTATTACAGACTCTGTATCGTATAGGTCTACATAGTCTGTTATCTCGGCCTATTACAGATTCTGTATCGTATAGGTCTACATAGTCTGTTATCTCGGCCTATTACAGATTCTGTATCGTATAGGTGTAGAAAGTCTATTATCTCGGACTATTACAGACCCTGTATTGTAGGCCTATCTAGGTGTACAGAGTCTGTTATCTCGGCCTATTACAGACCCTGTATTGTAGGCCTATCTAGGTGTACAGAGTCTGTTATCTCGGCCTATTACAGACCCTGTATTGTAGGCCTATCTAGGTGTACAGAGTCTGTTATCTCGGCCTATTACAGACCCTGTATTGTAGGCCTATCTAGGTGCACAGAGTCTGTTATCTCGGACTATTACAGACTCTGTATTGTATAGGTCTACATAGTCTGTTTTCTCGGACTATTACAGATTCTATATCGCATAGGTCTACATAGTCTGTTATCTCGGACTATTACAGACTCTGTATCGTATAGGTCTACATAGTCTGTTATCTCGGCCTATTACAGACTCTGTATCGTATAGGTCTACATAGTCTGTTATCTCGGACTATCACAGACTCTGTATCGTATAGGTCTACATAGTCTGTTATCTCGGACTATTACAGACTCTGTATCGTATAGGTCTACATAGTCTGTTATCTCGGCCTATTACAGACTCCATATCTTATAGGTCTACATAGTCTGTTATCTCGGCCTATTACAGACTCTATATCGTATAGGTCTACATAGTCTGTTATCTCGGCGTATTACAGACTCTGTATCGTATAGGTCTACATAGTCTGTTATCTCGGCCTATTACAGACTCTGTATCGTATATGTCCACTTAGTCTGTTATCTCGGACTATTACAGACTCCGTATCGTTAAAGCGTACAGAGTCTGTTATCTCTGCCTATTACAGACCCTGTATTGTAGGCCTATCTAGGTGTACAGAGTCTGTTATCTCAGACTATTGTCTATAGACGCTGTATAGTTAATATGTGTACAGAGTCTGTAAATGGCAATGATTACATACTCTGTATCGTATAGGTTTACATAGTCTGTAAATGACAATGATTACCTACACTGTATCGCATAGTTATTGACATTCACACTATGGGATGGTGTTTCCTTGATTACAGAATATGCCCAGCAAACACATATGCGTGTTAACAGAGTCTGTTATCACGCGTAGGTGTGCAGAGTCTATTATCACGGACTAAATTGTGGTCCTACCTTGCTCGTCATAGTCGTATTCCGTCGCCGTCTCCTGCACGTTCAGCACTTTACGATAGTGGTTCACCAGTCTTCCCTTATGCTTCTCCATCGTGAACTACCTATCCAGCAGACACTCACAAAAAATAATACTCCAATGTCCCTTGTGATATTCGAGATATTACACTGTCTGATCACATCTGGAACTACCACTTATCCAACGAACAGAAAATCACACAAAAACATACCCGTTCAAAACAGCAAAGCAATACTCCAATGGCCTATATAGTGATATTACTATGTTTTTAGATGATATTCCAGTGATTTACTAAGTGCATGTATTCCAGTGTTTCTAAATGACATTTTTTGGTTTTTGAATATATTCCAATATTTCTAAGTGATATTCCAGTGACATCTACAATAAACATGACTGTTTAAAACAACAAAGTAACATTCACCCGTTTCTGAGTTATAGTCCAATGTTAGTGATATTCCTATGTTTCTGAGTGATATTCCTATGTTTCTAATTGATATTCCAATGTTTCTAAATAATATTCACTGGTCTTTCCGTGACATACCGGTGTCAGACTGTACGGACATCTCGGGTATTTGTGTGAGGGACGCTCAGACCTGGCTCACACATTACATAACATCCAGACACAGATGTCTTTGTTCTCCTCACTCTGGCCATCCATTGCAGACGGATCAAGGCAGGTATTCACAGCGGCAGGGCAGGTGAGGCTTTGAAGTAAGCACCTTGGCTAAGTTGCCGCAGACCACTTTCAGATGATTTTTTTTAAACTTTGGCTTGGCTAGAGTTGGGTTCACAAGTGGATCGCGGTAAGTTTTTGACTGAAAGATGTACAGTATTACAGCCTGTTACTGAGGTGGCTGACTCCATCGTCATACCATCCTCCCTAGCAACGACAGCAGCAGCAGCAGCAGCAGCAGAAGCAGCAGCAGCAGCAGCAGCAGCAGCAGCAGCAACAGCAGAAGCAGCAGCAGCAACAGCAGCAGCAGCATCAGACAGCCAACAGCAGCAGGGCACAATCACTAGCGACGGCAACATTAAACTGTACAAGTATAGAAGAGAAAAACAACAGCAACAAAGGGATAACAACATCGGTAAAGAGAAAGAGACAGCAGAAGAAATAAAGTATATTTATTTCACAACATACAACCGATGAAATAACAGCCAGGGGCAGATCCACGATCTGAAGCAAGGGGAGGCGCCCGGGGGTAGTGAGCCTGCCCCCAAGGATTTTTTGGCATATTTGGGCCAATTTCGGGGATTTTTTTAAATAATCTGCCACTGATAGCAGCAGCAGCAACAGCAGCAGCAGCAGCGGCGGCAGCAGCAGAAGAAACAGGAGCAACAACAGCAACAGCAGCGGGAGTTACAAAGTAGTAATAGCAACAGTAGCAGTAGCAACAGCAGGAATAACAACAAGAGTAGCAAAGTAGTAGTAAATGTAGCAGCAGCAAGCGTAGCAAAAGTAGCAAAAACAGCAGCAAAAGTAGCAACAATGGCAGCAACAGCATGAGCAACAATAGCAGCAACAGCATGAGCAACAGTAGCAGCAACAGTATCCAGCAGCAGCATGAGTAAAGCAAAAGTAACAGCAGCAGCAGCAACGGTTAAAACGGCAGCTACTGTTGCAATATCTGAAACAGGCGCAAAATCAGCCGCCGCTGCAACCTGAGTAAAGTTGTGAAAGTTATCATCACGACAGCCATGGCTATAGCAGCAGCTTCAGAGCAACAGAGAGAGCAACAAAAGCAGCAGGTATAGCTGCATTAATAGCTAAGAGAACAAGAACAAAGTGGCATGACATGCAACAAAAACGACAAAGTCATCTTCAAAACAAGCGAAATCATAACCGACAAAGGCTGAATAAGCAGCAGCAGCAACGAAAAACAATGGTGACACAAAGACTGTAACTAAATAGTAATAGTACAAAGAGGTAGTATCAGCAGTAGAAACATCAACCGCCGCCGTCGCAGCAGCAGCAGCAGCAGCAGCAGCAGCAGCAGCAGCAACAGCAGCAGCAGCAGCAGCAGCAGCAGCAGCAGCAGCAGCAGCAGCAACAGCAGCGGCAGCAGCAACAGCAGCAGCAGCAGCATCAGCATCAGCAGCTACAACAACAGCAACAACAACAGCAGCATCAGCAGCAGCAGAAGCAGCAGCAGCAGCAGCAGCAACAGCAGAAGCATCAGCAGCAGCATCAGCAGCAGCCGCAGCAGCAGCCAGCAGCAATAACAACAAAAATAGCGGATATACGTCCAAACTTATCATCTGGAAAGTCTGAAAAAAACTTTAAAACATTTCAGAGTGAACTTTTTCTCATGTATTTTAATTATTTTTGGATTAAATTGGTTCAGACAAATGGAACAATAAACTAGAATACCCGCACACGTGACAATTTTAGACCTGTTAACTCTCACGATTCATCAAAACATCATTTTGCATCTCTGAAGAATGACATAATTTCCTAAAACTTTAGGGTTTTAGAACTATTTTTTTATTGAACGGTTTACTAATAACAGTATCTGTTTTTCATTTGCCACCCACGTCAAGTCAACTTGATTCACTACACATCACAATTCTCGACCTATGGTCCATTAAGATGATTCAGGATTGAAAGGGTTACATTGAACGGATTTATCTGTCACTTTTACATTATCATTATGTCTCCAATAATGAAAGGGTTCTTTTTTGGCCCTATATAGAGAGCAGTATTCTCACACCCTGTGCAGTTTTCATTATGAGACGTATATCTTAATCAACCCATATCGCACTTTTGCGGCAGTTTGAGGTGCAATGTATGGCAGGTTAATCTTTGTTGACTATATTGTGTAAAAAATACAAAAGTTGTTAATTTTTCGAGCTATATGGGAAAATACAGCACACATCCAATGATTTGCTGTATATTCCTATATCGCACTCAAATGAGCAACGTTTGCATATCGTCATACACGATAGAATATCCAACATATTTAGCAGTCTCCAGGGTTGAAAGGGTTATGCTAATAATACCCTATATACCATATATCACTATTTCTTTCCGATCGGGATTAAAGGGTCTACTTTCCCGCTTGGCTTAGTGACTAATGTGACACTTTGATCACAAGAGGTGCGTTACATGAAACCCTTCATCTATATCGAGACGCGTCAGTGTAAACACGTATTTAGGGATAAGTTCTTATTCCTATTTTCTCAGCAAACGTATCTGGTGTAAGTATTATTTTAGGGCTGTTTTTTTCACCAGGGCCGCATGCGTCATCGAGCGAGGCTATAACTGGCCACACCTCAAACATTTAACACTCTCAGCGCGGGATCGACTTTAGACGTCAGAATCTGACGTATATAGTCGTCAGAATCTGACGTCAAAATCGTTTCCCAACAAAAGTAAAATATATATAATGGCAGTAGACACGCATAGGTATTCAAATGAAGCGGAACGAGCAAACTAAGACAATTATGATGATTTCAAATTGAAAAAAATAACAACTTTGGTCTCTATGGTTTGAATAAAAGTATTTTAGGACTTTAAGGGTTAAGGATTTATTCACCACATGTCATGTTATGAGTAAAAGTAATCGAATCAAAAACGGTATAATCCGTCATAATAACGTCGTTCGCAGCTTTCAATTCAGATTTTATACTTGCTTTTTTATTCTATCCGGACATTAATCTAAATTTCATTTAATTGAGTTTTTATTAATTTAAAATGTATGTTATCCAAGGAATTGTAAATTGCGCCTATATGCGTCACTAGCAGATAAAGGGTTGACCCCTGTGATGCTAGGACCGTATATATTCGGTCTCAAGCAAGTTTCAATCAGAATAAAATACCACTGAGATTGATAAAATAGTTTGTGGGAGATGCTCTGTGATCCATTTTGTCAATTTGAAAGGTGTATATCGACCATAAAAAGTAATATTTTTCGTCATTTGCAGCTGGTAATTGCGTTAGCTGGTAATTGCGTTAGAAATTACCAGCTGCAAAATAACGAAAAATAGATATAAACCATTCAGCAGCAGTAGGTTTAAATTACTCCACTAGCAGATAAAGAGCTAAAGGAGTAGTCCACTGTGTACAAACAACGGGACAAATATGTACCCAGAAATCATCACGCTGATCACAAAGTAAGAGGCAACTG
>OZ024912.1:7997757-8070692 GCA_964017125.1 Flabesymbios commensalis
ATATATATAATATATATATATATATATATATATATTATATATATATATATATATATATATATATATATATATATATATATATATATATATATATATATATATATATATATATATATATATATATATATATATATATATATATATATAATATATATATATATATATATATATATATATATATATATATATATATATATATATATATATATATATATATATATATATATATATATATATATATATATATATATATATATATATATATATATATATATATATATATATATATATATATATATATATTATATATATATATATATATATATATATATATATATATATATATATATATATATATATATATATATATATATATATATATATATATATATATATATATATACAATATATATATATACAATATATATATATACAAACAGATAATATTCTACAGTTTTGTTGTTTTTGTAAGGTACTTTATTATATAACTCACCAAAGAATGTTCAAAATATGCGAGTTTAGCTCTTGTATTGTGCACGAAATCGTGTGTACAACAAAATTGGCACATAGAAAATGCAAATAACGCATACAAGTTGGTCATCACTAAACCTACCACCTCATTGTATTAACAGATTGTACCGGCAACGTGTACATTTTTTAGCAATGACACTTTAAGGAGGTGGGGGTCAGTGCTCAGAAGACTAAGTGGTGATGTGTTGTGTCAATTTATACATTATACCAAATTTGGTATAATTAAGAGAAAATACATGATATTATGAAATAAATATGTACAGTTAACCAGTCATATTAGCCGACCGTTTATAAACGCCCAGGTGTTTATAAACACTTGCTGGAAGTTCTCTGCGAGTGCTTAAAAACGCACGGTCGGCCATGGGCGGCCATTTATAAACGGCTGGATCCATACCTGATGACGGTATGAGGTAACACAGTAAACACAATACATAATTTTTGCATAACATTTGTTTTGTACAACGTTGGCCCAACATCTTCGACGTTGATCCAACATTGTACAATTGTTTTGCGTTCACTGGGAATTGATCTGTTTACCCATCTTCAACCATCCAAGCTTCGATTCACGAGGCCGAGGGTGCAAACTTGGCTGGAGAAGATCTATTTACCGGGTGTATGCCTAACAACAAAACACGACTTTTTAAAGGGGACCAGCGTTGTCGATGTCGTTCCAGCATTTACCTACTTGTCCCCGTATCGTGTTCATTCAATAAAAAAATGAACTGTTTATTTTGTTTCGTTCAATAGTTTCCCAGCAAGCACAGCACGTTGAACCAATGTTGGCTCGATGTTTGCTCAGCGTCGCGTATTGTGGGTCACCATTGACCAGTGTTGTGTTGACGTCTTGCGTTTGGCGGGTTGTGATCCAGGGCCCGCGTACCATGCAGTGACATCATGCACCGGATCCTAGACATATGATTGGCTGGGTCATTCTCCACACATAGATGTCGCTTAGGTCAACCCCGCTCTCTCTCTGTAACCACACGCCATGTTTCGACAAAAACTGCTCATTTTGAGCAGTTTTGTTGATATAACAACTGTAGGCTTATAAACACGCTTGAGTGTCCTGAATATATATGGCAAATATAAAACACCACTACTCCGCCACATATGAGTTTATATTCACGTAGAAATAGAAAACATTCAATGGATTACTTTTTCTGCCTACGCGCTGCTGTGAGAAGGTCCATGTTTACGTTTTTCTGACAGAATTTACAATCGGCTTCAAAACACTGGCAAATATAAATTACTGAATGACATGCGAATTGTGCTGGTTCAATTTATCCACTACTAAACAGAATAAATAGCCCTTACCTGTAACAAACTCTAAAATCAAATTAAATATTGAAAAAAGGATAAGTAATGACTTGAAGTGAACACCAAAATAGTTCCGTGGTTATAGGAATGGTTATAAAATCACGTGGTAACGCTCACTAACGGCTGATAAATCTGGCTAATCGTCATGCGTGCATACGGCGAAATGAGCGTGTGGTATCAGAGATATAATCTCTGAGGTCACAATGTGGCTGGGTCATATCGACCCAGTGGCGGAGTTTAGTCTCTGAAGCGATAAGGGAAAGTCAACTCTACTCCAGGCATTATGATCATGTGACAAGAAGATAACATTCGACTGGGCTTTTGTGAACAGAATACCATCTGACGTATACAATATTTAACACTGCTCGGTGAACCGCGCGCTATGTTCAGTATCATGAGGATATATACTGTATAGTCCCTAAATAGGAACCCAGCTCAGAAACGGGTCATATTCCTCTGCCTCGGCCACATAACTCAGTATCATTGTGCCCGCCCTACAGTGTACATTGATCACTGGCATGGGAGTCTCGGAATACAATTATATATCGCGATATTTATAACTGCAGCACGATATTCAATTGTCCAAGTATACAATGTTATTATCTTAGTGGTGTCCATTATATTTATGAACTGTCAGAGCGATAAAACCTATAATATGGAATTCAGCAGATGTCCGGAGAAGTAGATCGGTAAGTTCAAACGTATAACATCGGAATAACTAATAACCACACCCAGTAGCCATTACTATATAGTGTACCCGGCATGACTGACTCACTTCGCCGCAGATCCGGCAGTAACCGCCATTTTATAAACACGGCAAGCTTTGTGAAAACGACACTTACCCGGGCCAGATTGGGTAACCGTGCAACCCCCCCCCCCCTCCTAGGACAGTCTGAAACCAAGTTTTTTTGCTCCCTGGACCTCCCCCAATAGCAAAAGTCGATGCCATAAAAAAAAGTTGGGATGAACTAACGTTACCTGTTTTGGGTCAATTTTTTGCAAATTATTTTGAAAATCCCCAAACTGACGTCTAAAGACGGTCCCCGAACTGGAAGAATTGACAAAAATATAATGGCCGTAAATGTTACAAGGTGCAAAATGTCGCAATTTTCAAGTTTCGAGGCCATGTGCTGTAAAAAAACATCATCGTCTATTTGCGCACAAATCCTCTGTCTATACAGACAGCCGGGTTATCCTACATTATTCTTTGAACAATTCCAAGATCTCCTGGAAAACATGTCATCTTTTCCAGGAGAATTGTTTAACTTGGGTGATTTTAATTTACATTTAGATATTCCATCAAATCATATCAACCCTTTTACAGATTTGTTAACATCTTTTGGTCTGCGTCAATATGTTGACTTCCCCACCCATATCATGGGCACTGGCTCGACCTGTTTATTACTCTAACAGCATGTGACTTGATAAAGACTGTACATCCATCAGATGGTCTATCTGATATGACAGTGATAGCTGATGTTGGTGTCAAACTCATATCTCATCCAATCAAAGAGTATTTTTCATACAGATGTGTTAAAGGCATACCTCTTACATATTTTATTTCAGACATTAAAAATTTCTGCTTTAATTAGCCATCCGAAATTAACCTGTTCTGAACTTTATCAGCAATATCACACGGTCCTGACATCTCTCTTAGATAAATACACACCGATCAAGACTAAGAAAATCACACCTAAACCCCCAAATTCAATTGGCTAAACGACTTCGTCAAAAGTTAGAACGAATTTGGCGAAGGACTCGATCATGCCTAGATAGATCGAGGTACAGAAAACAGGCAAATCTTTGTAATAAAATGATGAGCGATGCACGACGTAGATCTTATGCAGATTGTATCAACGGAACCTCAGAAAATCCACGAAAACTATAAACAATATTCTTCACAGAACACAGTCTCCATCTATCCCAGCTTTTTCTGATATAAAATCACTTTCTGAATCGTTTTCGAAATTTCTCATGGACAAAATCGAGAAAATACGTATGAATTTTACCAACGACGTTCATAATATGCCGGTCATTAAATCTCCGACAGTTAAATCACGTATGACTTGTTCTGAACTAGCTACTGCTGATGAAGTGAGGAAACTAATTATAAATTCACCTAGCAAAACATGCGATCTTGATCCGATCCCTACTGAGTTGTTAAAATCTTGCTTAGATGTTTTGTTGGTTCCGATCATGCAAATGGTTAATTTATCTTTGATTTCAGGAGTTTTACCAGACATGTTTAAAACATCACATGTCATGCCTCTACTCAAAAAGCCATCTTTATCAAAAGATGACATGAAAAATTACAGACCAGTCTCAAACCTAAACTTTGTATCGAAAATCATAGAAAAAATTATAGCAAATCAAATTCGTTCACATCTTGAAAGAAACGATCTATCGAATCAGTATCAGACAGCTTACACGAAATTTCATTCTACTGAAACGGCCTTTCTCAAAGTTGAAAATGACTTTTTTTTTAATATGGACGAGGGAAGGGTCACTGCACTTACTCTGTTAGATCTGTCTGCTGCTTTCGACACTCTGGACCACAGCAGTATCATCAATCTCCTGTCAACTTGGTATGGTATCGATGGTATCGCCCTTGACTGGTTTGTGTCTTACTTGTCAGATCGTAAGCATAAGGTGAAGCTAAGGGACTGTTTATCCAGTCCAGCCGAAGTCGCGTTTGGGGTTCCCCAAGGATCCGTCCTCGGCCCATTGTTATTTACTCTCTACACTACCCCCCTTAGCTATGTAATTCAGAGACACAATGTCAAACATCATCTTTACGCCGACGATACCCAGATACATTTATCTCTTTCGCTAAAAAATCCCGATATTTCTTTGGAAATTTTCACAAAATGTCTTCAGGACGTGTCTTCTTGGATGTCATCAAGGAAATTTAAACTTAACCCTGATAAGACCGAATTTTTATTAATTGGATCTGAAGTGAATTTTTTTCGAAAAGTTCTCCAAAAAGATTGTTGGCACAGGAAGTAACTCCTTCTCCATCTGCTAGAAATCTTGGCATAGTCTTTGACAGTCTTTAAATTTTAAGAGTCATATATCTGGTATATCTCGCGCCTGCTACTCATATACGTGACATGCGTAGAATAAGGCACTTTTTAAAACCATCTGTTGCTAAAAAAATTGCAACTTCTTTGATAGGTAGCAAGCTGGATTATTGTAACTCTGTCCTTTTCAACGTCACTAAAAAAGAGATATCTAAGCTGCAAGGTGTACAAAACTGTTTAGCTCATGTTGTAACAAAGTCTCCTCGTTTTTGTCACATAACTTCTCTTCTAAAATCTTTGTACTGGTTAACTGTTCGTTACAGGATCAAATTTAAATTGTGTTCCCTGACCTACCAGGCTCTGACCAGTGGACAACCAGTATATAATCGAAACATGCTTCAGCCATCGCAAAGGTACGGACACTTCGTTCCAGTGATCTAGATCAGCTGAATGTTCCACGGGTCAGAACCGCGGTAGGCAGCAGGGCCTTTTCTGTTAAATCCTCGGTGGTCCGGTTGGCCCAGACGACAAACGCAAACGGCTTTCGGAACTATGAGTTGGAAAACGATTATTTTTGCCGCGCCTCTGAGCTCGGATCACCGAGGATTTAGGCGCTATAGGAGTTTATTATTATTATTATTATTATTATTATTATTATTATTATTATTTATTAGATACATAACATAGGTATCAAAATGAAGCGGAAATAGCTAACTGAGAAACTGATGATGATTTCAAATTGAAAAACAACAATTTGGTTGATACAAACATATTTCAGCGTTGTAAGGGTTAACGCTCTATAGACCACTCTATATGTGTTTTTGGTTAGACCGCCGTTCTAACGATTGGGATCGGATCGATGGGCTTTTTTGCTAGTACATGGTCTGATGTACCATATAATGCTGTATAACTGATATAACGTAATGATACAGATACTGCCGTGCAAACAAAGGCAGTATCTGCTCACTTTACAATTGGGCGTCAGTGGATAAATACAAAGGCAGTATCTGCTTACTTTACAATTATGCTTAAGTGGATAAATACAAAGGCAGTATCTGCTCACTTTACAAGTAGACGTAAGTGGATAAATACAAAGGCAGTATCTGCTTACCTTACAATTAGGGTAAGTGAATAAATACAAAGGCAGTATCTGCTCAATTTATAATTTGACGTAAGTGGATAAATACATAGCCAATCACCCCTCTCAGATGGTCACATGCTAGCTAATCACCCCATATAAGGAAATAATTGTGCCCCATCTTTGATTTATTTGTCACAAATTTATTCATACTATAAAAGGGGTGATAGATAAATGTGGATAAATTGTGGATAAATACAAAGGCAGTATCTGCTCACTTTACAATTATGCTTAAGTGGATAAATACAAAGGCAGTATCTGCTCACTTTACAAGTAGACGTAAGTGGATAAATACAAAGGCAGTATCTGCTTACCTTACAATTAGGGTAAGTGAATAAATACAAAGGCAGTATCTGCTCAATTTACAATTTGACGTAAGTGGATAAATACATAGCCAATCACCCCTCTCAGATGGTCACATGCTAGCTAATCACCCCATATAAGGAAATAATTGTGCCCCATCTTTGATTTATTTGTCACAAATTTATTCATACTATAAAAGGGGAGATAGATCACCTTTAATTTATATGTAAGCAGATACTGCCCTTAGTGTCACCCAACAAAACACGAGACATCCCAGCACACACGAAATATTTTTATACCATTTATGCAATACATATACGTTGCATAAATGTTATACAAATGTACTGTGTTTGCTGGGATAGCCCGGTATGGGATTATGGGCCGCATGACTGAACACGCACGGCAAATCATTACAGTGAGCATTACAGTGCTCATATATGTGAAAGATGAGTTACATCCTACACACGACTATAGGCTTACCTGTTTGCCCGAGAGTATCAGTAATTTGTGGAACACATTTTTCGCTGATTTCTCAGGAAATGATCATTCGATTTCAATGAAATTTTGCAAGCAGAATTGTCCTACAACAACTCCCCTGAATATTTCATAAACAAATACTGTATACTTTAAAAGGTACACTATTTAAAATGTAGCAAATTACTAGTTATCTGATTATGACGCCCCTCTGTATACCCATTAGTTTCATTCCGTATTTATCTTGAAATGTCATTACATGGATAATAATTACATTTTCGAAATAATAAAACTTCATGCAACACATAAAACAACTGTTGGCAACCTGGTTCGTCAATATAAAAATCATACGACAATTTCAACAGCTGTTCACAACCTAGTTCGGTCAATATATTTGATGAGCGTGTCTGCTTGAGCCACCCAGTCTATCAGATCGAGTGGATTGGTACCGGCTCAAACACTGGAGTTAGATAGTCTTATTGGACACACTATTTTTGTATAAACTCTCCATAATGCTGTTTTATGATATTTCGCCTTAGGGCATCATATTATATTAATTTATTTACCAAATATAAACAATCTAAAAGAGCAGTATAACAAATTTATAGTAGTTTAGATTGTAGTTATGAGTTCAGTGCTATTAATTTTGTCTAAAGTAAATATACCATGGTTATCTGGTTATGTTTTCGACAAATATAGATTATTAACTGGATTGTCTCCTATATGTGACAATTTATTTATTTGTTACTACTTATGTTTTATTTTATTTTTGTTTGTTATTGTGGATATATTCAATTGTCTGATAGTCGACTATTATTTTTCATATTTTTGTTGAGATGATCTGCAAACTTTAGCAAAAACATGTTTTTTTTGTTATTGATAAACAAATAAAATATTCCTTCACCTACGTAAATACATGCTTTCTTTTCCAATGATAAAAACACCCAGACAGGGATTGTCGAATAAATTGTTTTGCTAATTCGATTTTATCCCGCATGTAACAATATACAGATTATACTATCATTTGTGATATTGTTATTTGAAAATACATATAAACTACAATCAGTGTATGTTTCTATTATATTATGTTGTATCAGTAGTGATGATAGAAATATATTTTAGATTGGATATGTTTATATATGTTGACCAATACGTAGTTTGATTTTCACTTTACAGATCACATGTCGACTGACATAGACACAAATGGCGAAGGCGGGAACAGAACGAAATAGAGATAGGCCAACCAGGTCAGTTCACTCTTTGACTATTAGACGGGTCATTATACCACGTGATCCCTAAAAAATTAAAACAAGATTCCTCAACGGTTTTCAATTTTACTGGATATAGTGAATTACCAAAAAAAGTCTATCAAAATCTGACCCATAAAATTCTGAAAATCCAAAATGGCCGCCATTGGCCGTAAAAATCGGTAAAACAATCCTAAGTTGCCTAAAATGGTACACTTAAACCATGATTCTTGTTTATAATCCATGTTTTTAAGAGTTGGGGAGCTTATTAGGCACAATAACATACTGGCACTGTCAAAATTTAAGATGTCGGTGGGATTAGAGGGCAGAATCCAAGGTCAAAGGTCAATATAAAATAAAGGTGAAATAGGATTTTTCAACAAATAAAGGTAGTACCTTTTCTTAGTCTAATTTTGACTAAAACATCCATTACTTATATTATTTTCATGATTCCAGGTCATCTTCAATGTAAAAATGTCAACTTTAAGGTCAAGTAATCGAAAATTTGCTTTTTACCAAATAAATCTAAGAACATGTGTAATACCTCATTTTCCTGGGACTTTGACTGGTAAATCATTGTATGGGATTTCGTTTGTGATTCAAGGTAACCTGCAAGATTAAAAGATCAATTTTAAGGTCAAATTCCTGAAAATCTAATTTTCAACCAGTTTAAATATCATCAAACATCATGTGTAATACCTCTGTTTGATCTCATTTTAACTGGATAATCCATTTATGGTATTATTTCGGTGACTCAATGGCACCTTCAAGACAAAAAAAAAATTTCAAGGTCAAAATGTCAAAAAGTATAATTTTTTGTGGATTAAAGGTCTTCAGTTTCAAAACGTCAATTTTAAGGTCAGGTGACCCAAAATATAATTTTTAATAAGTAATAACAAGTGTAATACCTATGTTTCCCATATAAATCTGACTATTACTACTCGTTTAATCCAAGATGGCCGCCAATAACTAAAAGGAGATTGCTATAATTTATGTAGTGTATAACTTCTGTTTTATAATTACTCAAAGTAATAAGTGTCGTAATATGTATTCACTAGCACAATGTGCTGGTTTCCGAATTAAAACTTTGCTACAAGCTACATGTATTTGCATAATGATGTAGGTCTAACTTGTACAACGTTCTTAGATATAGACCTACAACAGTTATTCCGACCTTTTTTAATGTAATTTGCAGCAAGGAAGCGTTAAAGAGTGACGCAGATGCCTTAAATGGCGATGAGAAAGCGCTAAAGAGCGATGAAGAAGCAATGGGGAGTCTTAAAATGGTGACTAAGATTCGTTTAGGTGTGACGGGGTGCGTTTAAGGGCAATGGGGTGACGTTAGTGGGCGATGTGAAGGTGCTAAAGAGCCACGAGGAAGAATCAAAGTCATCATAGAGGCATTAAAGGGCGATCGAGAGGCATTTAAGGGCAACAGGGAGGCATTAAAAGGAAACGGGGAGGCGAAGTGGTCCTAAAGCGCGACAAGAAGGCGTTAAAATGCGACGGAAAGGTGTTAAATCTTAATGGTGGCCTAAGCCTTTAAATGCATTAAAATGCGATGAGGAGGCGTCAAAATGCAATGACTAAGAAGGTGACGAAGAGGTGTTAAATGGGGATGGGAAAGTGTGCAAGGGCTATTGGGAGACGTTAGAGAGCATCTCGGGGGCGTTCAAGAGCAATGGTAAAGCATTCAAGGACGATGGGAAGGCGTTGAAGAACACTTTATCCAGTCAAAAATGGCCAATTAACTTTTAGCCACAACTATGATATTTATATTTGTTGAAAATAATATTTTCATGAATTTGACCTTAAACTTGACCTTTTGACCTTGAAGGTCACCTTGAATCACAAACATAGTCAGTCAAAATCACACGAAAATGGGGTATTACACAGTCATGTTCTTAGCTTTATATGGTAAAAATCAAATTTTCGACTACTTGACCTTGAAGATGACCTTTTATCATGAAAATAATATAAGGAATGGATTTTATAGTCATAATTACACGAATAAAGGTATTACCTCTATTTGTTAAAAAATTCTATTTACCTTCAAATTGACCTTTGACCTTGGATTCTGTTCCCTAGCGGAGCCCCACCGCCATCTAGGATTTTTGACATTGCCAGAATGTTATTGTAACTAAAAAGTTCCCCACTCTTGAAAACATAGATTATAAACAAAAATCATGGTATAATTGTAAACTTTTAGGAAACTTATGATGATCTCACAGATTTTCACGGCCTCATGGCGGCCATCTTGGATTTTCGGATTTTTATGGGTCAGATTTTGATAGACTTTTTTTGGTCATTCACTATATTTAGTAGGATAGAAAACCGTTGAGAAATCTTTTGTTTTGATTTTTTGGGGGTTTGAGTGGTTATTTTCATATATCTACCCGTTATATGCACAAATATAAAACAATTATTTATGTCATTTATGCTGACCATTTACCGCAAAGACACTATAGTGATTCCAAATATGTTCAAATATCTTGATTACAGTGTTACATAAGGTAAGCAAGTGAGGTCACCTCGTGAGCAATTTTGAATGTAACTCATGAAATTTAGTGTTTAAACATCAAGATTGGCAAATTTTTGCTCTCAAAGTAAGCAAATATGAGTAATTTTTCACCCATTTGAAGTTGTGGGTCACAGTAGCGATGCACAAGTACAGGTGGGTGGACATTTGAATAAGATAACATAGCGGGAAAAGGGTTTATTTTATTTGACTTTCTAGTTAAAAACATGCAAAAATTGTACAATATCATTAATATTCATTGATTATTTTTTCTCCAAGATGTTATCAACTTTGGTTGAAGGGAACAGGCCGTGGCGACCTCTAGGAGGCCTGTCAGCAATATCAGAGAATTAAAATTATATAATAAAAATAATATATAACGTAAAAACAACTGTTCACCAGCTATAGGTGTTGACACAGTTATCATGCATGAAAATGTACGATACAATGTTTAAGATAGTAATGTTTTTGTAAGCGCTTATATTCTTGGTACAACATTAGTGTTTATTTTATAATGGGTGCATCGTCATCTGTAAAAGGGCAATTTCACATAAAGGGTGCATTTAGGAAAAATTGAAACTTTACACAATTTTTTAGCAAATACTGCTAGATATTTATATGAAACATTTTTTATTTTAACAAGTGTTGTATGGGGAAACAACAGACCAAATTTTGTAAAGTTTTGTCAATTATTTCTTTATGAATCAGTGGTATTTATGTTATTTTCAACACATTTTGCAGTCTCATCCCGGAATTGTCTTCATAGGAGGGTTTTTCTATTCCAGATATGCATCTGACACACAAATAAAGTTTTATTTGTGGTGTGGCTATTGGTCTTACGAGTTAAACGACACATGTTTGACAAAAATCGAGTCACAAAATCTGATTTAATGTGTATTTATTGAGTTTAAAGTATTTTCCGTTAAAAGTTTTTTTCATTTTTTCCCGCCAGTACATCACTGCCCAGCTTGAACTATCTACATATATATAGACATTTAATTACTCTTTTGAATAGGTCTGGTGGTTATATATGGCATACAAATACTTCAAACTGATTGCTGATTAACATTAGCAAATTAATTAGAATTACCTGTATGTATGTGAAAATTCCGTTAAAATAATGTCCCCTCCAGTACATCACTATTCAAGATCCACGCAGTGTGTTTTTCTAAGATATGTTATTATTGCAATATAACCTGCCTCTTTGAGCCCCCACGTGGATAATAATTGGAAATTCATGTTACAACAACCACATATTTATACATTTTTAGATGAAAATAGTGTTAAATTAGAATTGTCCCCTCCAGTACATAATATCAATATTTAGTATTCTTTGTGTGATAAGACATAATTTTTGTAATTTACTGATCTATATTGGTAATTATGTATTATTATAATAAAGCCTTCGTTAATGGCAGCCACTAGACTCCAACAAATTGATATTTATTAAAAATACATATATGTATTTCATTAATGGATAAGTTGTAACCAAAAAATATTTTGAGGGTGTTTCCTTTGTTCATTTTTAAATCAATATTAGCATGTTCATGTAATTTCTTCACTGTTCTGACTTACAAGACCTACTAGTACAATATATATACATTTATGGCGTATATATCATCAAACAAATGTGCTCTATATTGTCTATAATAGGCTGCCAGTACACTGCGTACTGGAGGGCACAGAACGTATGTAACACTAAAAGTGTAATTACTCAGGTATAGAACTTGAGGTATTTTTCATGCTTGTCAAGCGATTTAAGCGGTCTGTACCGATACACAATCTACTAGACTACTTGAATTAAAAAAAAAATGTGTTTGTAGCAGCTGGGTCTTTTTGCTTCACCAAACCATAATAGTTTCGCTTCGGCGGCCCCACTCCTGTGGACCTTGACGATGCTGCACATGCGGATGGGTGGATAATGTTTGCTCAGCGAATCATGATGACCCGCCTACTTTAAAATGGATTTATTAGTTTAAATGTATGATTGTCATATACATTTCCTATTGCAAAAAATGAGTTTAAATGTCTTGTTGACTTTCAAAATATGACCAGAAATGAGAACTACATACCTATGCCTGATGGTGATATCTGGCAAACCATGCGAAATAGCCAGACAATTATTTGATATAATATAAAATGTGAGGTTTTAAGGAGGGCAAGGCTAAGCAGATCGTTTGATATAGCTAGACTATAACTATAAAAAATTGTGAGGTTTGAGAAAGTGTTGCCAGCATACCAGTTATATCCATAAAATATACATGTATGCCTCGAAAAACTTCCAAATCTATCAGGTTCAAAATGGCCAACTGATATATCTAGCAAATATTGCCGTCTACAGCAATCATCCAAGGGCAGCTGCAGCCTCCTCGTATCTGGTCATAATCTTCGGGTGGATTGCCAGTGACGTACCCTGGCTCCTCCGCTCAACAGCGGAGCCGATGCAGCACCCGCATCAGTGCTGGCGCTGATATAGGCTGTGGTAGCCTTAAATAACCGGCAATAGCGTGTTTGACATTATGTCTCTCACGTGGGATGAATGGAGTTACCCAGGGGGAGTTATCCTTCCTATTGTTACTCTGGGGACTATCCGACCCGAGGATAGCGGAGCTGCGCAAAATGCCACAGAGTTTCAGCATTAAATTGCAAAGGGAAAACTCAAGTCTTCGGTCGTCTGGCCATATCTGGGGGTATATCCCCTAGACATGCCCAGAAAGGATCGAGGGAAATGCCCTGAAAAATTTCAACTCCCATCAATTTTAAAATCACCCTGATAACATCACAGTATTGGCCCAATAAAATGGTTTAATTGGGCCTGACTATCATTATGTCTTGCACATTGGTGCTGTTTTCAGCCAATACAGTTTATGATGTATATTCCGCATTGGACCAGTAATGGGCCAATAAAGGCAAAAAATGTAGTCGCATAATAACAATGGTTGAATACTGGATTTTAACCGCTGTTACTGCCGATAGCATCCGGTATAAAATAGGAATTGGCCTAATGACGTCATGTTTAGGCCTACTTTAATATATGTGATATCTGCTAAAATGTGCCAGATAGTTCAAAGGTTATTATGCTAAAACAAAATGTGAGGTTTCAGGGAGATATTTTGGCAAATTAAAAATAGCCGATTATCGGGATATATGAAAAAAATCGAATTTAGTAGGTCTTGTTATGAATACAAATATATCCCAGATTTGTAGATATAGGCCTAGGCTGGAGTGAGAGAACGGTATTGCTATATAAACATGATAAATTATTATTTGTACCATACTAAAATAGTTAACCAGTAATTGCTTTACTGTAGTAAAAACGTAGCTTGGTGTAAAATAATGGTAGGGCTATTGATGCATGCATGTAAATCTGTATTCAGTTTGAGGTATGTATTATTATTTTTTTTAATTATATGTACCATTACATACAAAACTTTGTATCCAATTATATAAGCTCAAGATCGGCTGGAGTAATATTATTTTTAAACCACTGTACATAAATATATTGTGTACGGTACATTAGCATAATAAAACAGTTACACTACAACTAAGTAACAAAGTAAAAAGAAAATGCTAGATTTCAGGGAGTGACAGCTGTGGCCTAACAAATTTGAACTTGATCACATTCAAAATAGCAGACTTGCGGCAATTATTTAATTATTGAATATGCCTGATATCTGGCAAACTACGGTATGTTAGCTAGCTAGACCCTACAACAAGCTTATGCTCCTAACAGCCATGATGAAGTGAAGATAAGGGAGGAATATGCATTTGAAAATGGTTGTTTTCATTTATATACCTTGACAAATTTCAACTCTATCAAATGCAAGATGGCTGACTATTGCCCATTATTTACTATATGCTTGATATCAGGCAAAAGCATCCCAGATACCTAGCCCAGTACTATAATTTATCCAACTCCCCTCATGAAAGCCCAGAAAGTATATATCCCTCCTTCAAACCTCACATTTTGTTTTATACCATACACCTCACATTTTGTTTTATAGTATAAAACAAAATGTCAGGTTTAAGGGAAGGATGTGCCAACAAAATGCTTTCTAGACTTTCGTGAGGGGGTTGGAATGGATACACTAACTGTCTCTGCGGTTATATTGGAATAATAGTAATGTATATGTTTGTAAACTATGACTGATGATGCTATTTTATCTCTTTCTAGTAGTTTACTTGTTATTCAGTTGAATTATTGAGTGATCATTCATGCTTACAGGTTTGTTATTGTTGTTAAAAAAAATATGTCCTCTCCAGTACATTTTATGATATTAGCTTGAACACCGTGACATTGTCCAAGTTATGTCACAAAAATCAAAATTATTTTCCATTGTTTTTCCTTGATGGTGTTTAATACGATGCAGACAAATAGTTGCGGCCTTTACCCGTGATAAACCACTTAAACATCATTTTATTTTAGCAAAGTTTATACAATTATGCTACTTCAGCTCAATTTGAAAACAAAATGTTGATTAATAACAATATATATTGGAGCAAAATTAGAATATGAAATGTTGAGCAACATATCATGTTTTACTGATCTGAGGTATGCATTTATAGCACTTGTGATGTTGTTATTTCAACCGTTGAAAAAATGTCCCCTCCAGTACAGTTTGTCACACATATAATTGTGCAGAGGATTCGCATGAAAAAGCACTGTAAAAATGCACAAAATATGTCATATATAGTATTCAAGCTATATGTGTATATTTAGTTGATGTCAGAGCACTAATTTGTTGAGCTGTCGAAGTAAATGCTGTACAATTCATACTTGAGTGTATTGCAAAATTTCATTTGTCACATTTCAAATGAATATCAAATCTATATACATGTGAAATACGGGTACAACACATAGTGATCTTCCCTTTAGAAACACGACAATAAAAAAAAAAAAAATTTAGGGGTTAGAATTTTCAAATCACCTACATTATTAGCATTTGAGCAGAGACTAATGATTGTTAAAATAAATGTCCCCTCCAGTACACGCAAAAACAGCATACATTTCACAAGTCAATATCTTCATTCATGGGCATAATTAAGCTCTGGAAATTTAACTGATGTTGGGGAATGACATCTCGCTGTCAAAAGTTGTGAAATTATCATACATGGAAGGTTTTTATTTTTGACATGCTATGAGACTTTTTGTGTGCCCTTTACGTGAAATTGCCCAGAAACATTTTTTTTCAAGTAAATTCAGTAAATTCAGTAAATTCACAAGTAATACTGCAATTAAAACTTTATATAATTTCTTTTTTTTCAATACACGATATCTGTTTATAATGTGGACAATTTTGTTTGGGTAATAATACAATTATTCAAATTATAATTCGAGATTTATTTCTCGATAATAATAAAATAGATCATCTATACCAGCATATTTTGTATTTCTAACTAAAATTAACATTTCAATTAGATAGTAGTATTTAATCGTTTTAATTACATTAAGCTATCAAGTATAATATGGTAAATGGTCCAAATGCCGTTACAATGTTTGTTCAGCCTTTCAGATCCTATACAAGCAATAAAGCAATTAGACTATCTCAAATGTTGGTGGCGTGTTTTGTTTTGATGATTTTATATCTGCTCACCGAAAGTTTATTTTTATATTTACATGATGACGACAGCGATATAAAAATGTTTTATATTTGGCGAGGGATTACAGAGAGCGTTAATATTGGTTTGTCTTTTATTCAAAAATGTATGCAGTCCATGCATTTTGCCAGTGCTTTTTACAGGACAACAATTTTAAACTATTAAACAAAAAAGGGCATAGTTGATTTTTATAATTTTACTATCTGGACCCATTGCATACTAATCGGTTCAGTGTACAAATCTTGTACCGTAGCATCTATCTGATATCTGAGACAAACACTGGATTTATTTTTTCAGAAAAAAAGCACCGGAAATGTCGAGGGGCAGAACGGATTTCATCATATTACATGATGAGGATCAATTTCATGAGCAGTCACATGTTGTTTCTCGAATTCTACATAAACTTCTTTCTCGATCACTGAATGGACACATTTGGAAGAAGAGCATTCTTCCCGGTGACAACAAAATTGAAAACTTTAACAATGCTGTCACTGATACGGGCTTTGTTATATGTCTTTTTGAGAGGAACCACATTTCAGCCACGTACATTAATCAACTTAAGATGAGCTACTCAATAAAAATGAAACAAGAACTCGACGGAGCTATCATCCCAGTATTTGATGGGATGACGACAGATAAAGCTGATGAACTTATAGAGAGGTATCCTTCCCTGAGTTTCCTCACTTTATATGCAGCATCTTATACAGGAGAAGAACACTGGGAAGACAGCATATTACGTAAAATCACAACTCCATGTCTAGGTTGGTAAACACATTATATTCCCCTCACTGACCACTCCATTTTGAGTCAGCAAATGCAATGACATATTTCAATTTTTTACATTAGTTTTTATATTATTTTTATGTTATTACTGTCAAATCCTAACATGATGTGGCATAAAATTAGATGTACATGATGTGAACAAAATGTTACAAATATGTATATTATTTTAACTTGATTTTTATTCATACTTTAATTACGTTCGGCTTTAGAAGTAACTCATTGAAGAGGATAGAAAACGATCAGCAAGATCGGTATGAGTCTGTTATGATAGAAGGTAATGTATCAACAACTTTACCTGTAACATCACCTGTACCACAATGTTCTGTTATTGGACCATGTTTATTTGTATTATACATAAATGATGTTTGTACATCTTTTATGAAATTATATGCTGATGATGCCAGCATGTATCGAGAGATAAAGCCAATAGAATATCTACAGACATATCCTAATGTACTGTTATTTTGGAAGATGAATTTCAACAGATCAAAATGCAAATTCATGTCGATATGTCGTAAAGTAAAAAAAAACTAACAGATGAGTGCAGTAGTCCCATGTAGAGTCTTTCTCATTTTTGAAAACATAATCAAACTAGAATGGGTGCAATGTCAAGCTTCAACATTCATCATCCATGATTATATTTCACCCTATCACAAACGACACACATACTTTTCCTTTGTGCTTCAATAGAAACACATACTTTTCCTTTGTACTTCAATAGAAATAGATTTGTGTTTTATACAGCTACTTTAATCTCAAACAATATTGTGATTACTGTAGTAATTGTGAGCTAGCTTGTCCACATAATAGCCTCAGGTCTGCTCAACATGATATGCTATTCAAATTACTTCTGGGCAAGACTGTTCACTTCCAATGTAATTACTTTTATAGCACTGCACGCTTCTGGAAAGCTATATCTTTTGTTATCCGATATGCTAGTGATGTATATATTTTTTAAAAGTAATTCGATGAATTATATATCGCTATGGTAAATTAATTTGTTGTGAATAATTGATGCGCCTGGAACCTGGTTTGTGCTTGTGTGATTTAAATTGGTCGAAATTAGCGGGAAGTTTTGTATGCCTTTGACTATCTGTCTATTTTACCTCCACTGTGAGCCAGCTGTTTAAGCTGCCATCCACCAATGTATTAACTTATTATTACTAGAGATGGAGGGCTCTGATGTAGATACTCATGAGTGGCAGATGAGGAGCCGTCCAATCCAACTTATACCTGTACACCTTCTAGCTATTTTATATTTTGTTATGGTGCGGAAAACTGGTGACAGACAATTGTCAGTTATCTTTAGTTTACGTGTACATAAAGAAAAATGTTTCATCTACTGTGTAGATTTTCAAAACAACGAGTACATAAAATAATTAACTATGTAACTACACTAAATCTTCTTACAATATAACTGGCAACAGCTAGTACTCGCAAACAGTTGGTTTTAAATTATGCTGTTATATATTATATATTTTTATTATAAAACTTTAATTCATTATTTGGTTGACAGGCCTCCCACAGGTCATCTCGACCTGTTCCCGCCAACCAAAGTTGATGACATGGACAATTTTATACTCAATGAATAATAATAGTGTAGACATTCTGCATAAGACACAATTTATTACATAGGATCTGTACAATACAGTCATGTATGGGTATCAGCCAGGAACGCATCGATAAAACAAATAATTTGTATAAATACACAATAGGTTTTAATGATATATTGTTCTACATAGGTGTTTTTACATCTACACTATATACAAATTTTATGTATTGTATAAAAACACCTATGTATATCTTTAAAACCTATTGTGTATTTATACAAATGATATGTTTTATGCATGCGTTCCTGGTTCATGCCCATACTTGTCTGTATTGTACAGATCCTATGTAATAAATTGGTGGTTGTGGCTAAATACGTATTGCTTGATTTACTGCAGTAGTTATATGTCCCAGCTAGCACCACAAAAAGTACAACTCAATTTCAAGAAATAAACCAAAAAAAATCGAATATCACGACGTTTTTTATTCATTTTCAAATTATAGGTTTAGCTCCTCATGCTTTCGGACACAGAAATTGATTGAAGCTTGAAATCGATTGAAGGTTGACTTTAAATATGCCGAAAGATTGATATAAAGTCGATTTAACGACTTTCAGACAAAATAATTATGACTTAAGAGTAGTAATAGGGGCACTAGCCGTATAGTAGAGATGATTGTAAGATGGTTGGCAAAGATAACAAAACCCCAATGTTGTTTAATGTTGGCACAACGTTGTGACCTAACTGCATCAGGTTACACCTCCACCGCGGCAGATATAGGTCACAGGGGTCATACTTGGTATACAGGGCCGCCAGGGGTCAACCACCCTTTTCATTCCAGTAGGAATCATAATTATTATTTAGATAAACAAAGTGTGTAGAATAAAAATGTATACTAGATTAAATGATACATGTATTCATTGTTCCTGTCGTTTTTCTTTGTTTTAAAAGATATCATAAATGAAAAATTAAATGAAAACAAAATAAAATATTTTCAAGAACTCAACAATCTAGGTGATGCAAAAGGTCCTAGTGATTATTCATAATATTACTGACATGAGACCATATTTTTTTGTGTTTGTGTTAATACCTATTTAACATGGTGATGTGTCACTGGGGCTTGCCCACCGTATATCAAATATCTATCTATCTATATATATATATATATATATATAATCTAAATCATATATAGCACAGATGTTTTAATGTGCCACAATTTTCTCGAGATTATTCATAATATTGCCGAAAAAGTAATTTTGTTATTTTGTGCTGATAAATTAAAGAAAAGTATGTAAAAGATTCTATGCAGATAGAAACTTCATAAAAAATTTACTGCGGTGACGACTAAACTGTTCTGGGTATTGTCATAATTTCAAGCATTTAAATCACGGTTTTTATTGCACATGTCATAAGTATTGCACTTTCCAGTAGGTTTTGATCATATTGCAACTAAAAATATTGAAAACATCAAACAATGTTTAAATATTAAAAAATATGCATTTAGTATAAAACATATTTAACAGTTTCGTTACAAAAACTTTCATTTACACAATGGTATGAACACCTATATACGGTGCATTAGGGAAAATGTAGATGAATCATCATCAACATAAAATGACGTAGTTTACCATAATAATTTTTAAACTGTCATTGAAATGATGCTGGAATATTAGAGTATCTCATTCTCTTCTGTGGTAAAGTATCAAATATCTCTATATCAGGGTGATAAGGCATCGACTCAAGATTATACAGAATAAGTCAAATATGTTAATCGTTTCCCCTAAGTTCTGATCTATTAATAAATATTCCCATTTGCTGCTTGTTAAAGCAACTGGAAAGAAGTATTGCTTGGTTGGCTAGATGAAGGGTTTGCTAAAATAATCTGTAAGCAAAAACAATGTATGTTATATTGAAATATGACTTCTGACTTATTTAAAATTTATTGAAGCATCCCAAAATTAATAATCGACTATGTAAAGGTAATGTGTCTATAACATATAAAAACCTATATGTTTGCAGCACAACATATCCGTCGCCATTATGACAAGGAACTACCTAAGTCATGTATGGCATTGCTGAGGACCACGATGTCTGCAGACGAATGGCTAGGAGAAATTATTCCACTTGCATATGATATCAAAACCTTGCTTGGCAACCAAATGATAGAATTGCCTGGTTTGCGTATCCCATACTTTCTTGAAATAACTCCACCAAAAAGTCGTATTCTCTTGTATGGAGAAGCAGGAACAGGAAAGTCAACAACCCTAAGTGAATTATGTACCTCCTGGAAAAAAAGAATACAACTGTCAATGAGATTTTCTCATGCTTACTTGATTCCGATTAGAAATATTGTCAATCCATATGCGTCGCTGGAGCACATCATCTGTCAAGATCTTGAAATAGTTCCTGCTCACGAGGAGCAGGCAGTACGTCGCTTCATAAAATTTAACTCAAAGTCTGTAATATGGTTCTTGGATGGTTATGACGAAAGGACAAGTCATGGAAAAAAAGAAACAACCATAAATAAATTAATATCTGGAAAGACTGCCACTAACTCCACAGTGGTTGTTACAAGCAGATCACCAGACGCTGATTTGTTGTCATCCATCATGACAAACAAAGTGGCAGAGATTTATATGAAAGGCTTTGATGAGTCTGGTGTGCGAAGGTATTTGAATAAGCTTCCCACGGATTGGGCGCCAAGTTACAGAAACCTTGTATTGAATAGTAATATTCCAAAAGAGTTGTTGAAGTCACCTCTTATTGTAGCCATGGTGTGTTACATACATCAGAAAGTTAAGAATGGAGATAAGGAGGGAGGAATAAACACCATCAAGCTAGTTAACACCAGCTCTGTTCTTGACGCTGTATGTGGCATATTTCTTGGAATCAAAGAAGAAAAGGCAGAAGGATGCGAACTTTTTAAATACGCTGGCTACAGGGATGAACGACTGAGTAAAAAAGTGAAGGGTGTCATCAGAACAATCACAAAATTAGCTTTTCATTCTCTAAGCGCAGGAAAATATGACATCCATATTGACAAATTTAATGAAAATAATGTATATGAAGATGATCTGAAGAATATAGGTATTCTCAATCTTGCAAATTCAAAGTATTCTTTCATCCACCTTTTGCTCCAAGAACATGCTGCTGCACACCACATGGCAGACAGTGAAGATGATTTGAAACACATCTTAGCTTTACTGAAGAAGCCAGGTCTCATGGTGACTAAACTAGGAGTGTTATCAAGTCCTCTTTTGTTTGTTGTGGGACTTAAACCATCTGTACTAAATTTGATAGGAGATGCAGCTAAAGAACTGTCAGTAGTACGAATCATTCAAAGTGATTCAGTAACCAACTGCAATAACCTAGACCTTGAACTTTCATACCAAGCACGTTTATTTCACGAATGTCATGATCCAAATACAAGGGCACGGTACGTGGACAAACTGAAGCAGTATAGTTTGCCAGCTGAGCCTGTCACTCTGTCACATCCGCCTCAGATACAGGCATCTGCTTATATCACTCTGGTTGACGCCCTGGGACTGGATGGGTGTCTCCATCTTCTTAAAGAAGTTCACAAGGATGCTATGATTATAACTGGGAGACGTGTAACCTTATCAGCACCAAATGGAAGTAGCACACGCTACATAACAGATACCATCTTGATAAGCTGTTTACCTGTTGTGGATATGATCCAAACTGAACGACTAGTAATCCAGTATTCCAGTCTACACGTTTTAGCACACACAGCCAAGAAATTCAAGGTAATGTACTCTTTAAATATTTATGATATATAAATATATGCCACATTAAGGTACCCCAGTGTTTTAGTTTTGTTTCAATATTATGTAACGTTTTTTTATGATAAACTCAAATTAAAACATTAGTAATGCTGCCGATACTACACCCTGTTACCTTCGTATTATGTTATTTTAGAGAGGTGTTTCTACAATGGACGGACTTTCAGAAATCGTATTGCAGAACATAGACTGCACTGTGACTGAGGTGCATGTGCTGCTGAGGATATTACATAATATCATTCATTGTCGTCTGATCATAAACGGATCATGTAGCATCAATCAAGATGACGATGAAATACTGACTGAGCCGAGGATCCATCTTCAAAGCCTTATTGTGAAGGCGAGCATGTCCACACAAACCCTCAGTGCTTTACTCAAACCTCTTGTGATTAGTGAAGCCAGGCTGCAGGATTGTAAAGTTCTGGATGAGGACAAAGAAAATAACTCATTTCCATGTGAATTTAAGGTGATTATGGTACATCGTTTAATGTTTAGTCCATCATATATTCTACATAGGCTTACAAATCATAGCTATTGAACTATGCATTTCACTAGTAAAATAACAAGTTTCTGTTCCAGATGCAACTACAAAACCCGGTGACACATACAATGAAATGCAGATCTCACAATACCTACATGTACATTACTTGCTCGCCATCCATTTGGAACTATGGTGATGTCTACCAGAGAATACGAGTGAACCAAACTGTGCCGCTTCAGGTAATAACCAGTCGTTCAATCCGTAGTAATCTAGAAAATTGTATGCAAGTCATATTAGATGGAGGTGTTCAAAATATTTTAAGAAAACAAAAAAACACGTACCCATATCCATATAGTTAAAGTAGCTCTACAAGCTGATATGATACTGAAAGGTTACGTTATATGGAGTAGGGAAGTCTACTGATCAAAAATTCAATTTGCAAACTGTATGCATTATTTGTTGTTTTTTTTTAATTATTATTTATAATTTTAACTCAGGCCAAACAAACTCAAACAAATTATAGTGTACAATCTCTGTTCTTATTCTTTTATTCAAATTTATTAGTCCCATAATCCACAGAGCAAATAACTTTGCTCAAGACTGTATTCAGACATAGACACGCAGTAAGGATTGCCAAAGTGAATAATATTCCCAATCATCTCATATGATATTCATTATCTCATATGTTTATTTTTAGTCATGATACATGTGTCATTTATATACATAGCTATATTCTTATACAAACATATAGATAATAAAACACACATCGGCATCCCATGCAATAGCGGCAAACACATTTTGAATCACACATTCTGAGCTGGTACATTAACAAATCATGTATCTTTATTTTAAGTAATTTTGTATATTTGGTGGTTTTATGTGATCCTAAACATTTCAACAAAAAAGTACATAGCTCTAAATAAAGAGCCGAACAGCATACAGTAAATTCAAAAATTAAACGTCACCGCTGTTGTCAGGGACAACCCTGCCAATAGTATGTGAAGAAGCATTAATGACACGAAGGGATGATCAGCTAATTTGAGCTTCCCATTTCCCACTAAAAAGCACATTTTACCAGCATGGCTACAAGGATGGATGCTGGTGCTTCCTTCTCCACATAGAATGAGTGTAAGCCAGCAGGTATCATTAGTTTAGTGATGTATGTAGAACACCCCTTGGGTATCTGTGCCAAACGGGGGAAACGTATGAGACCTCCATATCAAACTCAGACGACATTTGTGAAATGGCTATTAATCCATCTGAACACCATGATAAATATGTCCAAATTACCTTAGATATCACTTGCGTTCATTGTTTGTGTTTGTTTTGTGGCTCAAGTTTAAAATCGTTTTTTCTGAGTTTAAAATATTTGAAGTCTCGCAACATCATTAATACTTTTCTGATTATTTTCTGTATTTTTTTTAAATGTATTTTTCCAAGTCCCTTATATTATTAACAAAGATATACTCTTCCAAAATTTTCGACTCTATTTTGCTTTCGAGATGGATGGTCACATGTGATGGCTGATGACAGGCCGCTAGGGACATTAACGATAACCTGACTGGCCAGCAGTGACTGTCTGGTCCGGCGACCCAGCCTTAACCCAAAGAGGTGTGGCTTCTCTTCACTCAGAGACAATCATTATTATTCAATGTCATGTATGTAATGTACGTAGTAGTAGCAGTAATTTATTGCCTTACTTTTCAGCACTAATGGCCATATAAATGACATTGTAATACGATGAAAACAGTGCAGTCCTTTAATAAGATGAATGTTATACAGATGATGACGTGACGGTGGGGCGATATGGCATGGTGGGTTGTTAAGAGCGTTTTCCGTCACTCACCTGATAAGGGGTTCTGGGCATGTCCGGGGAATTTACCCCCAGGCATGCCCAGATATCCAGAGACTAGGTTTTTTTATTCAAAAGCGGCTCAACTATTCTCGGGTCTGATAGTCCCCAGAGCAACAATAGCTGAGGTTAACTCCATTAATCCAACGTGAAAGACCTAATGTCAAACACTCCATTGTCAGTTGTTTTAAGGTTATCATGGCCAAAGTGAATGCCTGCCCTGACAGAGACACCGCACTAGCAGTCCCTGCACTGATACAGGGGCTGCATTTGCACCGCTGTTGAGCAGAGTAACCATGCTATGCCACTGGAAATCTGCCCGAAGATTATGGCCAGACACGTGTAGGCTGCAGCTTATTTTGGATAATTGCTGTAGACCAGTGTTTCCGCACCATGTAGTAAAACATGCAACAGGCGGAACAGATCCCTAATGAACCTCTCCAGGTGGGGGCAAAAAGTAACTACTAGCAACCATTCCATTACCACATGTATGTAAAGATCTACACAGTAAAATATGCTGCTAATCTGAGAGTGGCATGCTTTTTACCATAATAGAAAATAGACTATAGTACAGCATAGAGTTGGGTAGAAAGTCGATGGCTCTTATGACTCGGCCAGTTATGCTGTTTGATGAGATTTATATCACAGCTGCTTTTACTTGATTATTTCCAAGTAGCTCTGCAGAGCAACAGTCTAGCTTACAATAAGTCAGATAATTTTTTCTGGCAATCAGGATACATCACAATATGCATTTCGTGCATATCCCTTACATATATTGCAATATATATTTGACTTAGAGGTAAAGTGGTCCAAGTCCGCATTTTCTCATTTTCCTATAGAAGGCTTTAAAGTTAAAATCAATTTTAAAAATATTTATTTTGTTTTTAATTCAACATTGTTACGTCCATAATTAGAAATATTTGGGAAGTTTTGCATTAGTGTTTATTATTCATTTCTACTCGCAGGTATATACTTATCAATGTCGTAAAACCCATTTCTGGCAATTTTCATTTTATTTTATTTAATAAACATATAAATAGGCCTTAACTTTTTGAAATTTAAAAGTCACAAATTAGCATAGAAACTGCCTGGTGTCTCATCATCTTGATCCAGTATAAAATTAGCAATGATTAGCAAAGCACAAACTGATCTATGGAAGGGGTGTTTTATAACATTTCAGCAGCCATTTTACATCTGTCTAAGAGGTAAACTGATCCAAGTCAAAATGTCCCTATACAAACTATTGAAGAAAAGTATCAATTTAGAAAGTGAAAAAATATATGTTGATTAATAAGTCCTACAATTCTAAACGAATGGCTTAGCTATTTTAGTATATTATTTCCTATATATTTATCTTTCCCAAAATGACACAAAAAGAAAAAATCGAATTTTGTACTTAGATCACTTTACCTCTAAGCCATTCTTTTTATTGACATTTGAAATGAATTTGATAATGAGCATGATTTGTATCGCTTATACATATTTGTGTCGTTGAAGAAGGGTAGTTATTCAACTCACATAACACATAGATGTGATCATCTAGTCAAGAATATGTGCGAACCTAATATATAGCCTTGTAAACTTATTTTGCCCAACAGGCCGTTGCTGCTTTCTGCAAAGAAAAAGAGAAGATTAAGATGGACCTACCAGCAGTATGTATTGTGATCAATATAATTTGTATATAGCCATTAGATTTATTTGTAATAGTAATCAATACCTACATTGCTAATTTAATGAAAATTACTTGTATTTTTTTCAGGATACTGCAACGGGCGGCATTGATAATTTTCTATTAGAAAGAGTCGAGATGAATTCATCAAGCACTCAACTCCTGAAAAGACATATTAACTTACAAGGTCCATCGTCAGGTTGTCAGTTTGAGCTGACATCTAAAGGAGAATGTAAAATAAAGTTTGTATATAAGACTACTACTGCCTTAGCAGCTATGACTGTATTGGGTGTACAGTTATCAGGGAATACATCATGCTGTTTCAATGAAACTAGAGAGCAGGTAATGTCGTCCCCTTGCTAATGAAAGGATATATCTGTCACTTTACAAAGTGGAATATACACCCTTTTATATCAAACGAGAAGTATTAAAAAGTATCATTGAATTGCAGAACAAACGACCTTAATCATTAATTACTGTAAATATGTTGTATGTATGATAAAGTGATGTATGTTACATGTATAAATATCATATATTACGTTAAATAGCATGGCTGTTATGCGGTTGTTTATAAATAGTCATAAAATATGTATTTAACGTTGCATAATGCCGTTTCATAAAAAAATAACTTGAACATTGCAGACCTATTGTTTCAGTTGCTATTTTCGGAAGGTGATGTTTTTACATGGGCCGTCACGAATATCCAGGCAGTGATGTCAAACTTGTCAATTCCCCAGATAAAAGAACTAGTAGTATATCCAGGATGTCAACTAAGATGTGACCAGACCACAACACCAACCACATTGGCATTAAATGTGAACACTCTAACCATACAGTCAGCAATGACCACAAACACACTTATTACTCTGCTGGCATGTCTACAGGTACAAAACCTAGTATTGGATCCCGGATGTTACCTAACATGCGACCAGACAACCACACCAACCACAAGGGCTGTACATGTGAACACTATGACTATAGAATCGTCACTGCACGTAAACACACTTGTTGCCTTTTTATCACTTGTACATGTGGATAATTTAAACTTCAGCGGAGGATGTCACGTGCGGGGCTTACAGAATGACAATCCTCCACAGCTTCCGGTAAGTTATAGAGTTTGGTTTAATCAGATTGACAGGCATCTGTTTTAAGATGTGATCCAGCAACAATGTAGGTCATAAATACAGCGATCAATTCTATAAGTGTATATTTGCACAATAAATCTTACTACCTTCACACGGTCTGTAAGCATACACTCTGCTTGTGTTTTAGTACAATATGAATGGACCGAAATTTGATGGATTGGTGGGATTGGTGGGATTGGTGGTTGTTTGCACATAAAAACATGAGACACATAAAATGTGTTGCTGATAATTATCTTGAGCAGTTCATGTGCATTTCTTTTTTCAGGATAATATGTCAATTTTGAGGTTATATCTGGATAACATCTCTATTTTAATGTTATATCTGGATGACATCTCTTGGTCCACCACAGAGTTACATAATATGTTGAAGATCATTTCAATAACAACTCTAGCACTGTCTCCATCGTGTCAGCTGACATGCAGCAGTAATTGTCCAACTCTGACATGCTTGAAGTTATTCAAGCATCGATAGAAGCAACAATGACGATAGACACGCTTGCATCTCTCCTCTCACAAATGGAGGTGGATGGACTTTATTTTAATACAGGCTGTAAAGTGAAGCAAATGGACAAATACAAACGTCTGCCTAGGGTAAGTCACGACTTTGTACCCTAATCAAATCACATGAACGCCTTGAAGTCTAGAAAAAAATCACTCAATGAAAGCAGTCCAGATATTGTCAAAATGTAAAATGTGCAGGGTTCCTGACCTTTAATAATTTATTGCTGTGGTTTGATGGTTAATACAAAGTAAACAATTTGATCTAGTCTGTATACTACATTATCTATACACAATGACACGTCGACAAACTGATGCAAACGTGTCATGGATTGAGTTTAGGCACCAGCAGAAAGTTTTAGCAACATAATGCGGTCTTCTACAAGGCTGTATGAGCGTACCACGTTGTACAAGTCTAATAGAATATAAGTACACTGTACATTATTACCATAATAGTTAGAATTGCAGATACTCAATGAGACAAAATGCATGGTAAAAATGTTGACGTAAGCTTAAATTTATAAATGCTATTGTTGTAGATGAATGCATCTGTAAAGATGATTGGTCTGGGTAGTGTTTCATGGATGGCGGAAGATGTTCACAAACTCTTGTCCTGTCTCTCAATTACCAAATTAGACGCACTGATAGTGTCTGAAAAATGTCAAATGAGTCATGGTTCTTCCTGTTCAGTAATTACATCACGAATCAGTGTAGGAACGACTGATATAAAGACATCATTAAGGATAGATGCTCTACAAGCTCTCTTATCACAGATAGATGTACATGATCTATGCATAAAAGAAGGTGCCCAGGTAGTGGACATGGATAAATATAAACCACTTAAGGGACAGGTGAATCATTATTATCATCCATCGCTAAATTATATATATATAATTAATAATACCAGATTAATGTTATTCTAACATACGTTGGACAACAAAAACACGATAACACCATGTTGTTTCAGCCCGGTATATCAGTGAATATGTTAGGATTGGACGGCGCACCCTGGGTGACTGGAGACATACATAAACTCATGTCATGTCTTTCAATCGTAAAAATAGCCACTCTATTTATTGGTGAAAATTGTCAACTTACTTACAAATCAAGTTCTCAACCCCCTAAGTCGCCTGTGAGGATAGACATTGCACAGATTGAAGCTTCCCTGACAATCGATACTATGATAGATCTTCTATCCCATCTAGAAGTGAATACACTTAAGATTTTCTCTGAATGCCTAACCCCATTTTACCAAGATTCTAGGCAAACCAAGGTAATATATTTTATCTTCGTGAATAAATTGAGATAAGTGAAATAACAACTATTTATGTTGATATAGCAAATATATCTAATATTTATTAATATATAAAAAACATTCCACATGAAATATACAGCAGATATTCAAGATGTTGTCTTACTTGTATTATTTATCATACATTATCGCCGTTATTTAGCTGTCTGTGGGAAAACGTAGTTTTACAAAGTTGTAATGCTCATCGGCATATTACAAGTTAAACATAGTTTACACAAGAGAGTATGTTTTTCTTTTGATTATGTTGCTAGCAGCACTGAACATGCTAAAGTATACAGGTATATGAGAAACATGTAAGAATAGATACTGTAATATAAGGATAATTAATGCTCCCCTAATTCTAACAGGATATTACCATTAGTATAATGATTTCAGCTGTTACCACTTAAACATAAAAATCATTTACATGTGTGTGTTATGATGACTGACTCAACCATGTTTTCATTAATAAATAATGTGTTGTTTTAGATGATTAAACCGGTAAAACCAGTCAAACTCTTACAGTTGTGTGAAGGCTCCTGGCTCATATCTACTATCCATAGTTTAGTATCATCTCTGTCAAGCAAAAGTGTACATATATTTCGCCGTTGTAAGCTGATGTACAGTGCTTCATTATCAGTTCCAACATCACGACTAAAATTGGACAAGCTACAGATGCAGACATCATTAGATATAGAGACCCTAGTAACTTTACTCTCACACCTGGAGGTGGAGGATCTCTCCTTCCATGATTTATGTCAGGTGGGAGGTATAGAAGCCTACAAGCCTTCATCCAAGGTAAGGCAGATTGTATAATTACTGTATTTCTCAAAACTTAAAATAAGGCAGTAAGTGGGTGCGATAACCCTTCGTGAACAACAGTTGTTTTTTCAAACACAACGATTATTTATTGTATTTCACATGTGTTCAGATCTAAAGAAACATTTGTTATTTCGAGCGGGAAATCTTGATATAGCCAAGCATACAATGCATTACGCTGAAGCTCAACAGAATACTTATTGTACATAACTATGTGAGGCTGCTATGCTATAGTCAACACTTCAAATCAAGTTTCACTATTTAATAGTACGTCACCAAATTTGACAGAAACCAAAACACATCAATAAGCCGATGCTATTGTACCGCAAGCCTGATTCGTTAATACTTAACATACTTATTTGGTTGATTCCAATATGATTCATTGTTTTAGGCAAATATATCAGTCAACTGTCTAATGTTGGATAACGTTGAATGGTTTACCACTGATGTCCATAATCTGATGTCATGTCTGTCACTTACAAAGTTAGGGTTTTTAGCCATTTCTCCAGCGTGTCATCTGAAATATGGGCCTCCATCTACATCCCTCATATCCAACTTTGATATATATGGCACTGAGATACAGGCATCACTAACAATAGATGTGCTACTAGCCCTTCTCTCTAAGATACGTATGGAAAGGCTCCTATTCTGTAATAAGTGTCAAGTGCTGGACATGTCACTGTGTCCATCTGAACAATCAAAGGTGGGTCGTTTGATAGTGTACATTAATTTGATTGTGTACACCTATTATCAATATATGTCACTACATTGCTTGCAAGGATTTCATTTCTTATCTTTGACAATGCTTCATCATTTCATGAGGGCTTGATCATTTTTAAAACTCTATAATTTGATAGTTATAAAATTACACTGGCCAGATATTAAATAGTCGTAGCGTTATTAAATCGGGGGAAACTCAATTCAATGTAGTTCCAAATACATTAAGATTGATATAGTTTTGCTCAATATTTGATATTGTACACAATGGGAAAATATTAGTTTATTTTAATGTGTCGACATTATCCTATTATTTATCTCAGCAAGACATTACTTTTACATAATTTGAATATATATTTTGCTATAATTTGGTTATATTTGTAGGTACACGTATTTGTCGATGAGTTGATTTTCGTAGCCATGTCTTGGACTGCAAGTGATGTTCACTTGGTGATGTCATGTCTTGCAATTACAAAAATAAAGGAATTGATTTGTTTGCCTACATGTGAGATAAGATACAGCCCACCATCAGCATGCAGAGCACCATGTATCACTGTGGACATGATGTATGTGGATATGCCAATGAAAATTAACACATTGATTTTTGTTATCTCACAATTTGACTTAAATGAACTACTGTTTGCGAAATGTGGTACTTTAAATGATATGTTACAAGACAAATATATCAATCATAAGGTACGTCAAATCAAAGCTACCATTACGATTCATTTTTCTATGTTCAATGTTTATTATAAACCAGCAGCATGAATATACAGTTAAATAAAAACGGTGACAATCAATTTAATAAAGGTCTGTGTTAAAAAAATCTCATTTATTTCTCAATTTACTATGCCCATTTGAAGTCATCGGATGCTTATACGTAGGGGAGAACCAGGAGGATTTGGAAATTGGCAGCTTTTTTCATTTTTCTCCTACCATGTTCATGTGATAAAGCTAATGTTTTGCCCAAAGAAACAGACTCACTAGGCCTAATGATAGTCATATGTGTTTTTAACATTCTATGCAGAATAATAACATGGATAGAGATAGAAAAAAAATCAAATTCGTCCAAATCCTGCCCCATGTGTGGGTGGAGTTGGACATGGCTGGGGCACATTTGGACACATTAGTATCAATAACAAGAATCCTGAAAATAAACCTTATATTCATTGAGAGTCATATTATCATATTATCTGAGCCACTTTATACCTCAATTTATTTGGTTAATGGATTTTATACCATGAGGAAGATTTGGACAAATGATTTGGGGAGAATATGGACACTGTCCAATTCTCGAACAACATAAAATTGAATTACACAAAATGAGTAAAACAGCCAGCCCTAGTATTGAAATATTTGAAGTGAAATCCAAGACTAGTCATTAATGAATAAAAAACTTTGAACTTACCTCTGACAAGTTACTTCGACAGTTAAAAAATCTAACAAAATGTGACCAAACATTTAAAATTAAAAAACGGCGTCCACTGACTTGGTCTTGGTCACATGGTTCCCTAAAGAGATTCCCTGAGGGTGGTGATGCTGTATTGACGTCATCTATTTATAGCCTAGACATACTGTCCAAATGCACTTTGTGTCCAAATCTTCTTGGGTCTCCCCTAGTATATTGGATACTATGGGATCAGTTTTATTTTTATTATTAAAAAAAAGTCAGATCAACATACTGTGTTTTGATAGGTCACGGTTCAGTGCATTTTCCTAAAACCTAGTATGTTTGTATCATATGATCTAGGTTGGGGAGTTTTTTAAATGGATTGTAAGTGATGTTTTTTAACAATATGTGTTTTAAGGACATTTCCTTTTTAAGTATTTTTAAAAAATCATGGAGGGTGTTGTCTGAGTGGGTGGTAAGTAAATAACAAGAAGGTGTGCCTTTTTGTGTGTCTTTTTCAAACCATATGCTTCAGACTTTTTAGAGGTGACATCAGGGTGAGGATACTGACATCATCCATATTTTGTCATGCATGAATTATGGAGGGGTATTTTGGTCCATATGTTTCACTTCGGAGCATCGCGTTTCTATTCAGTGGATCTTAAGTTGGTTTATACTTCCAATGTATCTTTGATATTAAATGTATTATTGTTTCACGCTTTTCTATTTTTATCTGCAAACGTATAGCTTTGATGCTCTTTAGCCTAATACTTTCATTACGATTTGATGCTGATATTTTCTTTTTGATACAAATGTCTGAATTCGTCTAGCAACCAACTGCCAAACTAAGATAAAATAGACCTAATATCTTTAAATCTGTTACAAACAATGCTCCCAAACTATGGTCTACTGCTATGGTCTACTGCTCAAAAGGGGTAATTGAAAATTATTTGTATACCTGCTTTTCATCTAAGTTGGAGACAGATCATGAATCAAGTAGATGTTCCACAACTCATCAGGCTGTGGTATGGTGTGGGTATTTTTTCCAAAAACGTATGAATCATGACTTTAAGTTGTAATGTGTATTTACTCCTAGGTATATCAATTTACACATGAATGTGGCACCTCTGTGGAGTCTTCAAACGACAGTATATTTGATTTTTTTTATTCATATTTCAGTATAGTTGATTCATCTTCACCACAACAGCCTTTAAATGGTTGTATTTTTTCCCCAAAGGAGTAGGAGTGAGTGGAACACGTGTGAATTACTTGTGGATATATAGGCTGGGGGATGTGTACTGAACCATGACCTATCAAAACACAGTACCTCCCCCTTTCCAACATTAAAAATAAGTAACTGAGGTGTAAACTGAACAGTCACATATTAAAATACTTTTATTACCTGTTTTGAAATGAAAAAAATCGGTAAATGTAGCCCCATAGTGCCCTGTGCTACTCTTACATCTATATAGTTGACATTCACTCTATATTATGTATGTATACCATATACTTATTTGAAAGCACCATGATCTTGTTAAGCTATGTTAATTAATAACACCGCTGTCGATATTCAAGTTACGTGCTGTTGAAATGTCATTTGGTGTTGTTGAAATCCTCAATCCTCTTTTTCAACACATCTAATGTGCACCTTGGATTAATTTGACAACGGTAAGTTTTTGTTTCTCGCACATATTACAATTACATCACGATGATGTTATTAGCTCCCGCCGTCACCGTAGGTGAGACGGAGGGAGCTATGGATTCTACCTCCGTTCTGTTTTTTACCTCTTCTTTTGTCTATACCTTTGCAAGAAAATAAGCTAGGATAACAGCTTTTGGTATGTGGGTTACTTCCAGGTGGATAATAGACAGGTTAAAATATTTGTAATCGAAATTCAATATGCAAGGTCGCAGAGGAGAAAATGATGCTACGGCGTTGGACCGTTGGGCTGTTGGGCCATTTCGTTTCCGGAGCATATCTCTGAAAGTACTTGTCCGATTGTTATCAAATTTTACACACAACACCTCTAGGGGGTCTAGTTGTGCCTTTTGGGGTATATGAACTTTGACATACTTTTGGTTCAGAACTATGTCCTATTTAGACGTTTTGACACACACTTCGTTTCCGGAGCGGATCTCGAAAAGTACTGGGCCGATTACAGTCATATTGCACATACATGTTCTCTAAGGTCCCTAGTTGTGCCTTTTCAGGTTTTTGGACCTTGACCTTAAAGTTGAATATCATGAAAACCGCTCAAGATAGCTACACCATTACTATAAAACAAATTGTAAGGTTTCAGGAGAGGATGCATCTTGAAAAATTTCAAGTCGATAAAATTCAAAATGGCCGCAAATCTGCCATTATTCACGTCGACAGGCCTGATATTGCGGAATATTATGGAAACCGCTCAAGATAGCTACACCATTACTATGAAACAAATTGTAAGGTTTCAAGAGAGAATGCATCTTGAAAAATTTCAGGTCGATAAAATTCAAAATGGCCGCCTATCGGCCATTATTCACCTCGACAGGCCTGATATTGCGGAATATCATGAAAACCGCTCAAAATAGCTACACCATTACTATAAAACAACTTGTAAGCTTTCAGGAGAGGATGCATCTTGAAAAATTTCAGGTCGATAAAATTCAAAATGGTCGCCTATCGGCCATTATTCACCTCGACCGTCCTCATATTGCGGAATATCATGAAAACCGCTCAAGATAGCTACACCATTACTATAAAACAAATTGTACTGGGCCGATTACAGTCATATTGCACATACATGTTCTCTAAGGTCCCTAGTTGTGCCTTTTCAGGTTTTTAGACCTTGACCTTAAAGTTGAATATCATGAAAACCGCTCAAGATAGCTACACCATTACTATAAAACAAATTTGATCAAGTTCAAAATGGCCGCCTATTGGCCATCATTCACCTCGACAGGCCTGATATTGGGTAAACCATGCTAGATAGCTAAACCATTACTATAAAACCAAATGTGAGATTTCAGGAGAGGATGCATCTTGAAAAAATTTGACTTGAACAAATTTAAAATGGCCGCCTTTTGGCCTTTATCCACTTTCACATGACCGTTATTTGGTAAACCGTACTAGATTGCTAGACCATTACTATAAAACAAAATGTGAGATCTCAGGGGAGGATGCATCTTGAAAAATTTCGACTTGATAAAATTCAAAATGGCTGTCTTCAGGCCATTATTCACTTTCACATGGCCGTTATTTGGTAAACCGTGCTAGATGGCAAGACCATTACTATAAAACAAAATGTGAAATTTCAGGAGAGGATGTATCTTGAAAAATTTATACCCGATCAAACTCAACATGGCCGCCTGCCTATCGGCCATTATTCACTTTCACATGCCCAATATTTTGCAAACTGTGTTAGATGCTAGTCCATTACTATAAAACAAAATGTGAGGTTTTGGGGGACGATGCACCCTGACATTTTTTAACTAGTCTCTATCGAATTCAAAGTGACCGTAAATCAGCCATTATTTACCTCGATTGGCCTGATATCGGGTAAACTGTGCCAGATAGGTAGACCATTACCGCGATACTGATTAGGATCATTAATTTCAATGGAGGTTTGCAATCTCTGACAGACTTATCTTCCTCTTAGACTGAGTCTCTTAGACCTAGTTATCTTGTGTCTTGATTTTGACCTAGCCTAGGACTACATTAATAACCCTACACAAAATTGCTTAAATCAAATTCTAATTCGGAGCGGGAGCTCCTGGACTTATGTAGTCTTGTTATTATGGTGATTGCCACGAAAACTACAAATACTACTACTACTACTACTACTACTACTACTACTACTACTACTACTACTACTACTACTACTACTACTACTACTACTACTACTACTACTACTACTACTACTGCTGCTCTACCATGACCTCATGCTGTTAATTGAATCCTTGCTCCTCTAAAACAACTAGTCGACTGCTAAGATCACATAGTTTCACCAAATCACAATGAAAGGTCATACAGTCATGTTTTTTTAATTTTTTAAACTCATTGTTTCAGAAACCTATATATGTAAATACAATATATCTGCGTGATATATTATATACAATGTCGGATCTCCACCGCCTGTTGTGTCGCCTGCCGATGTCACATCTCGACAATCTTAGATTGGGTTCTGGATTGATGCAGACATGTGGCCCTTCAGTAGAATCATCAGCTACACGCTTCAGGGTTGGTACGATTCATCTAGAAAAGAGTCTGCAAAATGAAAACATCCTGACGTCTCTGCGCTCGATCATCGACGTGGGTGATGTGACTACCATTTAAGCTGAATACCTCATTAATTAATGATACAAGGTGAGTGTGGGTTCTAAGCTTGTTTCATAGTGGCACAAAGGACTTAGGGCGCCACCATTAAATGTCTAGGGGGCGGGGCTGAAGTTCTTGTCGCGGTCAAATGATTTATTTCAACCCGGCTCGGTGTCGCTCATGAAAATGCCAAATTTTATTACATGTTTATATATACTATATGCAGACAGAAAAGAGTCTCTCATTTACCACGTGTAAATTCACAACATTTCAGTGCTTACAACAATACCAGCTCGATAGACTGCAACGTGTGCAGAATAGTGCTACAAGGCTGATAACATGCGTGCGTCGTCACGAACACATCTCTGACGTTGGAATGCAGCTCGGGCGGGGGCCCTGTTGTAGTAGTTACAGCTGCCTCCTTGGAAAGTCAGCGATCGCAGGTTTGTCCTCCGCTGTATCATTCAAGTTTCAAGGAAACAAAAATGTTTCTTCCCCACTCATTCATAAAGATTTAATAGTGTGGGGAGCCTTCGTGGCCGAGAAGTAGCGCGCTCGGCCTCAGACCGCTAGGGCCCGAATTTCATCTCACCATCCTCAGGAGGTTCTCCTGACCCAGTTTCGCCTATATGTGTACAAAGGTGGCCTAAACCCCATTCATTTCATTTTGTTCGAATTCAGCTTCTTTGGTTACCATTCCAACAGAGAGTTTGCTAAGGCTGACGTTCCTTGCAGCTGAAGGTAACGCTCCAGACTATCTATGTGAGCTACTGAAGCAGCGTGCTGTAAAGCGCACACTGCGTTCTTCACGGCATAACACATTCATACAGCCACGAACAAGAACTAAGACCTTTGGCAACTGGGCCTCTGCTGCTGCTGTGCCACAACTGTGGAATGCATTGCCTGCAGAATTAAGGAAGTTAACAGACCCGGCTAAGTTCAAAATAGAAGACTCATTTATTTAGAGAATATGGTGGTCTCTTTGATGCCTCTTGTACATTTATGTGCCCATAAATCGAATGAGAAATGACGAGCACTACACAATGTTTTTTCTACTTTTTTTTCTAGAGTGAATATAAGGTTCTGGGACCCATCCCACTAAGAATCCTAAACTTAAAATTATCTGTCCTTTCTGTCATTTTTATTAGAAAATTTAAGAATAATATTAACTGTTGTAATGAAGATTAGGGAAATTTCAGATAATTTTAATTTTAAGATTTTTAGTGGGATGGGCCCCTGATGTTACACTCCTCTCTGCTAAACATCATATCATTTTGTAATCTAATTTAAAATCGTACTCTCGCCAATTAGATACAGGTATTATAGTTGTTCAAGAAATTAATATGGGACATAATCTAATTAATGCATTTGTATTTATTTGTTTCAGTTGAATGAGCTCCTCCACCCATGCATTGGAAGATGCAAAGGAAGATGTAAATGCGATTACAAATATCTGAGAAAAGCCGCAAGTGCATTTTTGGAGTGTTGTAAATATTCTTAAAGCTAACCCAGTGTTCAGTAATGTAAATGGGATAATTATAATCGTGATGATTGAGCAGTGCTAGCTGTATACTTGACTGAGATCCTTTTCATATAACAAACAAATAAGAATTTAAGCAGTATCGTGGAACATTAAATATATAAAACATATATAAAAAGCTAAAAATAATTTGGATATTATTTATCCCAACCACCCTCCTATCCAAGCAAATGGAATACAGTGGAACCTGCTATGAGCAGCTACTCTTATGAGCAGCCAACCTCCTATGGGAGGCCACTTGGCCATTCCCCAAAATGGTATTTTGTATAGAAATGTACCTCCTATGAGCAGCCACCTGCGTTTAAAGGCCACTTTTCCTGTGTCATGACGGTGGCTGCTCATAGCAGGTTCTACTGTAGAACATTACACAACTATACATTTTACATTTGATGATGTATATATGATAGATAGAGTCTATATTGGAACATTTTTCCTTTTTTTTAATATCACGAGCCCGGTAACGGGAATATACATTCAGACTTCGGAATAAACTATAGATCCAAGTCAATGGGACGAGATTTTGATACATTTCACTTTCGTTGCATTCACCTATTCACTCTGATTGAGACATGAGAGGCAATATGACAACAAAAGCAAAAAATATTTTCAATCTGGTTAATCCAAATTGGCTGGCGACCCAGCCACCCACTCCCGAATGTTTTTTTGTGATTGATGGATTTTACGTTATTCTTTAAGACCCCTTAGTTATCAAAACAAGTTTAATGATTTGTTTTAATTTTGTGTGAAATGATAAATCTCGCAACGCTACAAACTAAAAACAAGTTGTGGAATCTATCTTTATGCACATATGTCCTAAGAAACGCTTCTAAATTTATGACGGTAAAGTATCCCCTGATCAATCTCGCATTGTGAGTAAATATATTTTTAACGAGATCTGTTCTCAGTTGTATATTTTATTCAAGGCTGAAACGCGTTTGTAGTTATATAATACATTGTGAGTTATGTCCACTAATTGTTTTCTAGAGATTATTTTACTACTATATACTGTGATTTGATTATGTAAATCAGCATGGTTGACTGTATATATATATGACACACATTTCTAGTTATTATTGCAATGAGTGTACTACATATAATACATATAATACACCGTTAATTATGTAATTATATTGACTATATATAAAATAATACTTTGGTGGTGGGATGGATACAGCTCGTCAAACCGCTGATTCTCGAAAATAATATGTTGTGAGTTAAACCCGTCTTTGCTACTTGACTGGGGATATGGCGGATGCACTCATGTTAGGTCTAAATAATCATGCTAAAAGAGCATTCAGTTGAAATGTGTTTGATAATACTGTAATAATTGTACAGTTAACTTGTTATATCTTTATGGACTGTGAGCATAACATGCATCCATATTATCAACATAAAGGGTATTTTGCGTCCTTACACATCTGAATAGTTATAATTAAATCAAACAGAGCGTAAGCACCGGGCAAGACTTAACCCTTTCAGCACGTGAACCCTCTTAAGACGTCAGAATCTGACGTCTACAGGCGTCAGATTCTGACGTCTGAAGTTGGTCCTCGCATAGCACTGAATGAATTAAAAACCTATAATGGCCATAATAACAAAGGTATATAAATGAAGCAGAAGAGTTAACTAAGATATGTATCATGATTTCAAATTGACAAAAAACTATGGTCTCCATGGTGTATACAAAAATATGTCAGCTGTTTAAGAGTTAAATATCCATTTGCACTCCGTCATTTGAGCAAGGTGAGCCAAGCATATTTATATGGATTTAAAATATAAAAATATATTGTGATAGCATAAGCCATCGTTTTGCTGGCTATTATCCAAATCAGGGCTCAAATTACCATTGTCCGCAAAACATACGATATTGTTATGTTATTAAAGCACGACTCTAGTAGTTTTATTATCAGATTAAATCACTTTTTCGTAATGAGTTGGGTGTTTGTTTGGACACATACAGAAATGTTTAGTTTATTTAATTGGGCCATTTTATAAAATGATGTTTATACATGTCTTAATTGTTGTGAATGATTCAATGCTACATCAAACTGATGCCATATACTGCCCGGTATTTTATTTTGTCATACAAATGTGTCGCACTAAATCATGTGCATCAATATCTATAATTTTTAATAAATAGAATATATATTGCTTCAACTTGAAAATAACACATACTTTATGCGCAGCATGCATGCTCAATTTTCACATCCAGAAAAATATTCGCTGCATATCATTACTTTATGCGCAGCATGCATGCTCAATTTTAACATCCAGAAAAATATTCGCTGCATATCATTACGGTATAACCTTTATTTACCCTAATTATATCCTGTGATGAAATTTGTATTTTGTGTGATGCCATTTTCTACTTAAAATTAAACTTTATATATTATATTACCTTACAGCAATAAGGGTAAACTCACTGAGGATCGACCATACCTATATACTTATAATGCTTATAGCAACGCGACTCGGTCCCTTGTTGTACAATTTTCAGCAAAACACAGATTGTAGTTCGCATTTGAAGTAAAGTGTATTTAGTGTACAATGTCTTACTTTTTTCTTTTGTAATAGACCATTTTGATTAGTTTCGGGGTCAGTAAATCAAATGGGTAGCGAATTCTGACGCACTTCCAGCGAACGACAACGCACTGGCCAAAATTGTTCATTTGTCAATGCGTTGGTCGTGCGTCCTTCACGCGTCCGTCAGTTTCATGGTACTGTCCCATTACACACAGAGCGCATGCGTCAAACGAAACAAATCAGATCAAAGTGCTTTTTGAGGTATACCCGAGAATCGCGTGGTAAGTCCTGCATATATAGCATAAACAGTATAATCGGGTTGCCAGGCTACTATAAGATGACTGAACCTTGCAATTGCTGAAGTGCGATTTTTTGTTTGTTTTGGTGGTCTAGATATGTCTAGATTGTAAAACGATCGGGTGCAATTTTTGCACCCTTGAGCATTTTTATAGGCCAAATTTGGTGGCCATTACTGAAAATTTTGTTTTTGCTCATAATTCGGTGATCGTTTTTCATAGCATCACGAATATGGTGTCTAAACCATGTTTGTATGGCCAAACATTACAGTGCTAGTGTTTACAATGACATCAGATAAATATTTTTTGTCCGAAATAAATAAATTTATGATATTTCGATATTTTTATGCATTTTAACATGTAATAGTCTGGAGGCACGATAGCATAAATTAGTCCAACCTTGCAGGAAATGACCCCAATGAGGTTTTGGTTGATTTTGAATCCTCGGATGGTGTACATTGAGAATATAATCGGTATCCATGAAGTACCGCTGGCCAAAAACCCGGTATTCAAGATGGCGTCCAAAATGACCGCTATAAATGGAGTAGTTTGCTAACTTGGTTAAAAAAATCATATAATAGGCTTACCGCTTTTTTAGGGTTTTACGATATAAGGAATCCAAATATGATGTTATTTTGTTTTGGTGGTCTAGATATGTTTAGATTGTAAAACGATCGGGTGAAATTTTTGCACCCTTGAGCATTTTTATAGGCCAAATTTGGTGGCCATTACTGAAAATTTTGTTTTTGCTCATAATTCGGTGATCGTTTTTCATAGCATCACGAATATGGTGTCTAAACCATGTTTGTATGGCCAAACATTACAGTGCTAGTGTTTACAATGACATCAGATAAATATTTTTTGTCCGAAATAAATAAATTTATGATATTTCGATATTTTTATGCATTTTAACATGTAATAGTCTGGAGGCACAATAGCATAAATTAGTCCAACCTTGCAGGAAATGACCCCAATGAGGTTTTGGTTGATTTTGAATCCTCGGATGGTGTACATTGAGAATATAATCGGTATCCATGAAGTACCGCTGGCCAAAACCCGGTATTCAAGATGGCGTCCAAAATGCTCGCTATAAATGGAGTAGTTTGCTAACTTGGTTAAAAAAATCATATAATAGGCTTACCGTTTTTTTAGGGTTTTACGATATAAGGAATCCAAATATGATGTTATTTTGACATCTCAGAGGAAAACTAAAATATTACTCCCAAGGTCAAGGTCATTTATCAATTTGGCAAATGAGGCGGTTTGCTAACTAGGTTGATAAGTGACAGAAATTGTCATATAAAACCGCTTTTTAGGGATTTTGGGATATAAGGAGTCCAAATATGATGTTATTTTGACATTTCAAGTGCATATAAAATGTTACATCAAGGCATAGTCATTTTTCATTGAATCATGCTCATTCATATACTATATGATTTTGGTGTCTAACATATGGTTTTCGGGGTCAAATAATTCACATCTACTGCGTAGTTAACACGATTTACAAAAAAGTCGAAATCAAAGATGGCGCTCAATATGGCCGCCACATAAGTGATAGGATAGGATATTAGACATGCAGATGTGATTTTTTGTCTCTAACATATTGTTTTCGGGGTCACCGAATTCATTCCTAATGCGTAGTTTAACACTAAGATACAAAAAAATCAAAATCCAAGATGGCGTCCAGTATGGTATATTTACGCTTGAAGGTCAGAAGTCGAATCCAAGATGACTATCAAAGACAGCCATGAAGCCATTATATTTCCACCAGTATTTTTAAATAATTTTCACCTCATTTTCGCCTAATTTGAAAAGGTGATTTTAATGGCTGTCAGGAAGGCCGCTCATGAATCAACCTCCAAATCCCTGGATTGACTTTTCATATATAGCTTGAACCGAGAGTCTCAACTGTAATGGAATGAATTACACGTATGTTAAAATGCAGTCGTGGTAGGAACATGATTTTTTTCGGCTTGTAAACTAGATGTCTCCAAGTCAACCATAATAGGAACTGTTCCAAACCACACTGTTCGTTTTCGTTATTTTGGGGGTAGTTATCCACATAATGATGGTTCGATATTCTGTTTTATTATGTAGGTTACACTTCTTGTTTCCTACTATTGCGCATAGTGCTGTCTGCAAAATATCATATTCACAAACGTGAAATCAAAACAACATGCCAAATCTGCGAGCCATTTAGAATATTAATGACCCTATATGAAACATCATTTTAGCATAGTAGGTTGAATTATTTCCATCGCTCGTCAATTCGTATTAGGGGATGGTTTTGATGGATTTCAAAACCAATATATACTAACTGTGTTTAGGGACAATCTGCTGTGCAATGTCGGTAAATCGTGGGTTGGAATCCCATATCAAGCATGATGCTTTGATGGTCGGGCCCAGATAATTCTGTGATATATATGTTCGATGGTCTGTTGGGTTGAGATCAAGCGGATTAGGCAGAATATCGTTCAGGCTTACATTCAAGTTAGTCTCGCAGCCCTGTCAATTACGAGCCTGTTGTGTCAACCCACTTGATATAAATTAAGACTATTTTCCACATAAATAATCCACTAATCACACTTGTTTTTAGTATATTTTTTGAATTATTTTCGTATAACAACAGCTACAAATACCATAGGTGCACACATCTTATATGTCACATAGCATCACTACAAGAGTAGCTAGATACATTTAAATGTCAGTTTCGAGTATATTGTCTTATTCTACTCTTTAATGGTTTGCCTTTATATTTCTTGAACAAAATAATGTTTTTCTAAATATAATCGAAATTTATTGAACACATTCTAACTAATATCTCATGTAAATTACATGAAACAATTAAATCATGTATGCATTTAATTAAAATTTCGTGAAAAAAATGATGACTAATTTTGATGTTATTTTGATGTTTGATTTTTTACTTTTATAATTTTCTGAGACATGACTAAATATCATAAATTGATTCATAAATCCCCAAACGCTAGCTATATTCGACAGCAAAAAATGCCGATGTCGACGATAGTTCTCAACATTTGTGTGTAGCTCAGTGTTAGGGGAGACTGGGGCACATTGAGACATGGGGTTCCATGAGACAGGCCTGTTTGACACAGAAAATATTTTGCGATTTGTGCGCCATCTGGTCAATGGTACCAAAGCTAACCAATTTCTATTTTCCATTCTATTGGCAATGACTGTTGGATATCCCTGGTATATATGTAAGCATAGGACCATTTTTTACATGAAAAGTATTTTTTTGGATGATCAATATTTGGTTCTATAGATCACGTAATACTTTATCTCCCTATGATTTTGGTGCTATCCTACTCCTGTGCTATCACTTTATAACTTATGTATAATGGTTTGCTTCAAATACACCCCACGCACAAACTATGGTATCAGATGTGAGGTCAGTCATGGTGGGGTACCTTGAGACGCTGTCTTGATGTGCCCCCAAAACTGTCTCAAGGTGCCCCGAAAGTGTCTCAAGGTGCCCACACTTTTTCTCAGGCACTGTAACATCTAGCATTAGCCAGCTGCAGGCTTTAGCTACAGGTATATGTAGTATTCAAATCTTAATCTTAGGTAGATCCACGTTGTCTTCAGATGCCTAATATGGTGTCTCAAGCTACCCCAAGTGGTGTCTCAAGTTGCCCGAGTACGGGGTACATTGAAAATATGAAAATATGTTTTGTTAATAAATGAAAGGTTACACATTTCTGAAAATTTTCATCTCTTGCTCAAATATACCCCACTGGATGCTGTATCCATATGTGTCATCAAAATGTTGGATAAATATATGGGCAGGGGTTTGATTTTTTCCGTCTCAAGGTGCTCCAGTCTCCCCTACATGTATATACGCGTCACAAATGAATTTCAGGACCCCGTCAACTCTAGTTTATTGTATTATAGGTCAATGGTGTTACCATGTGTGGTGGTCATATCGGACTCCATCTGTGATTTTATTGACATTTTATCTAACTTAGTGTTAAATACACATCGCAAATGAATTTCTTGACCCCGAAAACCGTATGTTAAACACAAAAATCCCGTGTCTATGCCTAATAGTTCAGAAGTTATGACCCATATGGCAGGCTTGGGGCGAGTACAGGACAAAAGTATTCGAGTACAAGTACAAGTACTTGAAAAAATGACTAGTACAAGTACAAGTACAAGTACTGGATTTTCAAAAGTACTTGAGTACAAGTACAAGTACTTTGAAAAGTACTTGAGTACAAGTACCGAGTACTTTGGTTGTAAACTCTAATTAATTACATGACAGTTATTAAATAAATAATTGATTATAATATATGTTACTTCATGTTGATATATGTGACCCGATCAGGCAGCATGAGTTTCAAGTCACACTTTGGCAAACGATTATTAAGAAAATGGAGTGGAAATGTATATTTTTTCTATTTATTTTATTTTAATACTATTTTGTGTTTTTATCTAAAACTGCACAAAATGCCTTTTTCTCAAAATGACGCAACTCAGACTTCATATTTTTCTGGGTTTGTCGACTTATATTTTCGGAGTTAAACACGCTACAGAGTTGTGTGATATACCATTTTAAAGGTAATTTTGTGTAGGTGCGGGATATTTTAATAACTCTTATATTTAAATATGCGAATTACGACTCATTTTGCCAGGTCGGGTCACATATAGATATATATGAGTGGTGAAAATAATATTTTATGGTTATTTTATGTGAATCCCATTAATATTTACGAAGTCATTTAAGAAAAGGGGATTTTCAGTAATGGCCGCCGAAATATGGCGATAACAAAATGCTCAATGGTGCAAAAATTGCACCCGGCAGTTTTACATTTTCTAAATCCTACTGGTGCAATCTGTGCAAGAAAACATCATACTTCTTTATGATATTCCTATATGATCTGCCACCCGACTAGTAAGGTATTTTTCAAGTGGCCGACATGTGGTCGAGACGACCTCTACAGTCTTTATAGAAACATTGATAACGGGAATAAATCGTGAAATTCCAAGCGAAATGGAGCAGTTTTCTGTTTGCATAATCCGGAGAAGTTAATTTTTGAGGTTTATAAAACTCTCTGTATAAACCTGTAGACCCAGTTTGTCTGCTGTGGCGCCGATAACGGCGATAGAGAGCCCTATGCCGCTAATCAGTTATATTAGCCGATCATATATATCGGGAATGAAACTGGCGTTTAAACTTCAAAATTTGCAAATGTTTGGTCTAAAATTAAACAAAACTGAGTAATTTTCAACCACTTGAAGTTGTGGGTCGCGGTAGCGAGACACAACTTCAAGTGGGTGAAAATTTAAATTATTTAATTTAGCGCTTTGAGTGTTAAAATACATACCCCAGTAAATACAACGGGTTCACCATGCTGGCCCACTGTCAGCAACATTGGGCCAACATTGAATCGGCACAGGCTACAGTCCTAGCACATCATTTTTTGAGATTATTCGTTCGATGCATGGTATTCTACCCCCGACCAATGAAAGAGTGGTTCAGTCAATCACCCCCGCCATTCTGTTGTTATTTAAATTGGAGGGTGGAATACCTTACTTGGGCCGATTATCCTTAATACATATAGCAAGGCTCATATGTGAAAAAAGTAATGAATCGGGCTTTAGGCCACCTTTGTGCCCATATAGGCTAAACTGGGCCAGGAGAACCCCTTGAGGATGGTGAGATGATTGAGATGACACTGTCCTCCAGACACCCTGGCGGTGTGAGGTCGAGCACGCTACCTCTTGGTCACGGAGGCTCCCAACAATACTGACTTTCACACGTGGATTGGGAAGAAACATTTTATGTTTCTTTTAAACCGCCGAGACCGGGAACCGAGCCCCGAACTCTGGCGTGAAAGACAGCGGTGCTAACCACTACCCTAGGGCCCCCGCTTCATATGTGGGCATACACGCATTGATTTATTTAGGAGTTCTGAAGCTTTCTCACTTCTAGTGTTAAAGTATCTAAATGATAATTAAAGTTATCCCACTGGGCACACGACGATAACGTTCATTCAACGTCGCAACAACGTAGTGTGTGCAATGGTGAAAAACATCTGTAAATATCCCCTTAAATTTATAGGGTAAAATTTCCAGTTCAGTTGCCGTGCATAGAGCCTAAGAAATTGTGAGAAGTGTAATCTTTTTTGATTGATTCATGATCCTAATGGGTCAATGAACATATTCAGCTCTGTTGCCCAGACGGCAACTTTGTGCAACATTTTTTTTACCGCTATATGGGGGTACCCTCGCGACTGTCTAAAATTAGGGTGTAGGGTTACGCAAACGTCTGTCGTTGATGTTCTGATAAATAAATCTGCCACTTGCGATGTACTATATAACAGATAATTAAATTCCCGTTCTAATGATAGCCTAGTAAGCAGTTGTCTCTCCACATACATACCGTAAACTTCTCATAATTTCTAGGTCCCCATTGAACATATAAGAGCAGCAGGTGGACTACGTCCAGACTGCGTTCTCTGTTAAAAAAACACTTAGACATCACGTGGTATGTCGCGTGAAAAACCGGCCGCGTGACTCACGCGTCCTGTCCTGTAATGGTTAACTCCCAGTTACAGATCTATTCACAGTGTCACGTGCAATAGCCATTTCACTTGGGTTTAAAAAAGCTCCCTCACATATAGTTTGCACCGCAGCTTATAAATGGGCGTGTATAAAAGTCCACTTCACTGCTTTTTATATTAGCCTTTAGAGCACTGATGTCGACTGCAGTAGACAATATTTGTTTTTATTAGCACCTGTATAACCCCTGATAACCAGCTGTTCAAAGTAAAAAAAACCTTCAATCGTTAAATACTGATATATATTGGGATTAAAATTACTAAAATAACATACATTTTCAGTTCCTTGAAGTTGTGTGTCGCGGTAGCGAGACACAACTTCAAGTGACTGAAAATTTAAATTAAATCGACCAGTGATCTAAATTGTATAATCTTATTAACACTGGCGACATTTATACAATACTATAAATCACTTTGATACCAGCTCATAATCATGCATACTATAATTTTATACAATTATTACTCGCTCCCGCGACCCACAACTTCAATAGGGCGAAAATTGCTTATACATTTTTTATTTGGGAGCAAATATTTTCAAATCTTGATGTTTGAATTAGCTAATGAAACATATTTTAAACGACTATAGTCGTGATTAGCCATAAAAAATTCTCCTTCGGTTTTTGAACATTTGTTGGCCGTTTAAATGCCTGCTTTGAAATATTGGACATTCATTTATTGAATCACTAATTTGTGTCTAAAACTGTTAGCATTTTTTAGTTGTACCCTTTTTAAAATCGATATTATGGTAAACTCTTGTAGGTTTATATTTTCCACCGTTTAAGAGCTAGGAAATAAAAATATTGCGATCGCGTAGGAATACCAATGAGCTGGCAATGAGATTATCACATCATTTACATAAACATTTTTAAACTTCTGAATGGCTCTATTATTGAGTCTTTTATTCTCTTATATCTTACAGGTTCTAAATTAATGGCAACATTATTGTTATATTTAAACAATTAAGTTTATTTTTCCGCTTGGTGATATATTGTTTAAAATAGTCAGAAACATATAGTGTGATTTTAAAGGTAAAACTTGTGTATATACGTAATTGTGGTTTGTCAGTCAGGTTATTTTCTACTGTTTTCATAATTTTCATATTTTTCCCTGAACACGCATGTCACATAAATCAGAACCATTAGTTTTCAATACATTTCTACCACAAAGATATAATAGCAAATACCTAAATTTACTGCTCCAATTGTTATTATTTGTGGTTGACAGATCAATATAACGTTGAAAAATATATCTCCTACAAGTTACGATATATCGTACGCTTCTGATTGGTCGAGATAGCCATCTCGACCAATCAGAAGCCTGAGATATATCGTAACTTGTACGAGAATACGGCCCCAGAGCTGAATTGTTTGTTTCTATTTTTTATTCATTTAAAACTGGAATTGCTAAGACAATTTCCAGCTTTAAAAGACAAAAAAATATTGATATTTATTGAAAATAGACACATTTCCTATTGAGAAACGTGAATAACAGAACATCCCCCACGAATTATTTTAAGCATATAAGTGGTATTTTATTCGGATGGGAACTTGCTTGGTACCCTATGTATACGGTCCTAGCAGCACACGGGTTAAACAATGTAGGCCTATATATACGGTCCCAGCAAAGAGCTAAACTCGCAAACCCTCAATACCAATAAGGCAACAACCAAGCACCGACCAGTAAAAAACCGTGTTCAATACCAATGGTTTTTTTTTAACTACTTTCTTATTGTGACAGAATGTGTGCTTACCGTGTTTGTCATAGGTGAGGCAGCGTATATACCGGGAATGTACACTCAAAGCACTTGTCAACGCTGAGGCCGGGCGCGGAGGAGGGGCGCTTCAAAGCATACATCTTCAAAATGTGTGCAGATTTGCATAAGGTTATTAAGCCGTCCTATACCTGGTGTTTTTATGGTTTTCATTCTTATTAGACCCGACCGTAGGCAAGGAGCCTATTAAGTTTATTTTAAGTTTGTGTCCTATTAAGTGGAAAGAGGGGTGCTGTGTGTGGGAAACGGTTGACATTTCTGTACACCAGTCCTTATGAACATGTCCAATATAATATAACGCTTTAGGTCCCTAGGTTAAGTACTTTCATCTTTAAATTTTTTCAGAAAAAAATATATTCACGATGATATTCGTGGTTCAGAGCTTAAAGGGTTTTGGTTGGAATAATGTTGGCCCAGCCTCGCAGACGGTGGCCCAACATTATTTCACAATTGGGCCAATGTATCGTGTTATCTGAGGAGTGGCCTTTCTTGAGACGTGCGATAAAAGCGTCAACTGCATAGCAATTTCAGCAGTGCTGTGCCCCAAAGTATGTATACAGAATGTTGGGTTGTTGTTGGACCATTGTCAGACACGTTGGATCAACATTGAAGCAACATTGGTTAACCGTCCAGTGGTTGCTGTAGACGCTGGTGTAGAAGTTTAATGCGCTGGACAAGTGTTGGAGTAGCTTTGGGCCAGCGGTGTAGACGATTGACCAGTATTGAACCAGCAATGGGCTGCGACGCTGGCCCAACATCGGGTGGGTAGGCTCCCAGCAAACACGGGCATTCACCCAATGCTGTTTCAATGTCGGGCCACCGTTGAAGACCGTGGGCCAACATTGAAATAGCATTGGGTGAATGCCTCGTGTTTGATAGGATCGCAGAGACACCGCAGCACGATTCACTGGTTTATTGAATGGATGTTGAAGATATATTTTAACTTGTCTCTGTTCTTCCCTTAATTATATCCTGGAGATTTAGGATTCTGGCCCATGAGGAAGACCAATACAGTTATGTTTACAACATATTGAGCCAAATGTGTGTCCATAGCACTCAAACAGCCTGAAGCCGGCCTCGCAGTTGGGGAACTCCTGTTCTAGTTTTTATTTGAATTTATGCCGTAATTCAATATGAATTAAAACTGATTTTAATAAAATATGAAATGTCAAAGGAAAGCTGGTACCGCTTTAGGCCTATAACTTATGCTATCATCCCTTTTTTCCTGCCAAGTTATCGTATTTAAATCTTCACTCACTTGATTGCCACTTCGAGATGGTTTAACCTTCAAGCGCTGAATTAATTTTACAAAAAACATCGCAACCAAAGGATTTTTTTCAATTTGAAATCATCATAAATGTCTTAGTTAGCTCTTTCCGGTTCATTTGAATACCTGTGTTATGGTTCTACGTTCATTAGAAATATGTTGATTCTTGCAGTGCGGTGATCGACTTTAGTCGTCAGAATCTGACGTCTGTAGACGTCAGATTTTGACGACTAAAGTCGATCCCCGCACTGTAAGAGTTAAAATATATGAGGGTCGTCGAAAATGCTCTAAACAGATTCTACAAGTTTAAGATTTAAATCTAAATAAGTAAATACAAACATTGAAGTGAATCATAACAATAGCTTTATAGTGAGTAGGCCTAGCATAATATAATAATCAAATCAACCATTTTTCAGATGATTTTTTCTTAACGTTAATATATGTTTTAATGCAATGTGTTCAATCTATACATTGCTTAATAAATTATACAAATTCATACAACCATACAAAAAAGTAACTCCAAGTTACCTTATCTGTGATATATGAATAAAATGAAAGTTTTGTAGCCATAGGAGCATACGCTGACCAAAATGACTAGAATTAATAAGCCTAAGTTGAAAACTCACCGTGACCATAATTAAATTCAGGCTTTATGAACAAGCCAAGGAAAAGCAAAATAAAAAGATTTCAACGTCATTCATTGAATTATATTAAATAAGAAATTAGGGTTACTTCACATTGGCGTCGTGTTGGGTTGGCGTTGGCTTAACATCGCAGGGTCTAACTCCGGTGTGTGGTGCTTTAGTGCAAGTATTTATTTAGTACTTTTACATGTCAATATTGGGACAGAACCTGGAGCGGCGAAGTAAGTTGGACGAGTTGATGAAAAAACACATCCTTTTGTGAGGCGTCTTGTCAAGTTAAAAAAAATCAAATAATCCGAGAAAAAAAACTCGGATTTGCCAGACAGCACCCACCCACCCCCTAACCATTTTTTTTAAACATGTACAAAATAAAAAACACAAAAACACAAATTTTCCAAAATAAAACAACAATCCGAATTGGGGCTTGACCCACCCACCCACTTCCGAGTTTTTCTCGTTCTTTTGTATTTTTTGAACTTTACAAGACCCCTTACTCGAGACACCTATCTTATTAAAGTAATATACTTTTTTATAGTCAGCCACGTGAGCCTGGAACGTGTGCAGATTATTAATATAAAACAATATTAATATCAAAACAACATTGATCTAACACTTATCCTGCTGAGTTCATTTATTAAATTTCCACCCACTTGAGGTTGTGTCTCGCTACGCGGCCCACAACTTCAAGTGGGTGAACATACTATTATATGTTTGATCTTAGATGAAACATTTGCAAATCTTGATGTTTAAGCACACATTTCGCTCCCAATAAATGTGATTTAAACGGCTAAATATAACGTAGTAAAACGACCATAGTCGTGCTTAGCACCTTAACCCTTACAGTGCGGGGATCGACTTTAGACGTCAGAATCTGACGTCTGTAGAAATATGACGTCAGAGCGGTGATCTACTTTAGACGTCAGAATCTGACATTTGCAGACGTCAGATTCTGACGTCTAAGAGTAAGAGTAAAATATTTCTAATGGTCGTAGACATATAACATAGGTATTCGAATGAATCAGAAAGAGCTGAATAAGACATTTGTGATGAATTCAAATTGAAAAAGACCCTTTGGTGACTCCATGGTTTTTGCAAGAATTTTCAGCGCTTTAACCATTTAACCGCAAAATTATTCAATTTGAATTTTCACCCACTTGAAGTTGTCTCGCTGACGCGATCCACAACTTCAAGTCAGTGAAAATTATTCAGGAGGTCAACTCTTTTGAAATATTGCTGGTTGATGTCACATTTTATCTTTAACATATCTAAAATGTGGAGCTAATAAAAAATGAAAACCCGAATATATGCGGCACCGGCGGTTAAAGGGTTTAGCTTAGCACTGTAAGTGTTAACGGCTCGTGCCTTCGGGGTTGTCCAAATAAACATAGATAGACAGATATGTATTGACATAAAGAAAAGTCATTACTGACTTATTTGTCATAAAAATGAGAGAATATATGTACAAGATGGTTAGTTTGCTAATATCGCACAACAATTTACATGGTATCACATACAGAATTAAAATCATGTTGAAAGGCATTGCCATAGTAAAACACCGGATATTGCGATAAAATAGCATATAATTGATTAATACTTGAACAATATATGTGAACGAAAATAAACAAGCTGAGCGGCGAAACCCATTGATGTTTCTGGGTTATCGCTTGTTTTCACATAATTTGGGTGTGCTGAATTCGAATCTGTCGGATAACATTCTATCTTTGGCGTCCTTCACCTTCAAAAGAGCAAAGCAAAAAATGGCCGCCAAAACCACATATATTCTATATTTGTGTTTACATTAACGCACAATTTTCGGTTTTCCGCATGATTTGGAGTTGATAAATTTATCTATCATGTTTTTAGATAAAAATGACATTTAAATTCAGAATGGTTACCGCCAACACACAAAAAACGTTTTTGTGCATCTGAACTATAATATAAAAAAAACACTTGGTAATGGAAATCCACGAAAAGTAGACCAATTAATACGACAGCCACAAGGCATTCAAAACTTTGTTTTAGCCCAGTATGCCTATATTCTAACATGCTTTCATGTGCTTAGTATTTAGAATGATGTCATTATATTAATTATAAATATGTAAAATGACGTCCATCTTGGATTTTACGATAAAATATAGGTCAGACGATGAAAAATAAACATCAGAAATGTGTGTTTCGGCCACCAAATCATAAAAGTTTAGCAATCTCGAGCCACAAATACAAAACATATGTTTAATTTATATTTTGATAGCCATTTTGTTTTTTGCTCATTATGAAGGTGAATGTCGCGGTCATTTTGGATTTTTTAATTTAAATTTTACTCGTCAGTAACGTTTATTTCTGGTCTACTAAGTTACTACAATTAAATCATATTATCGTTAACATGTTTAGCGGTATATGTATAGTAACAGTAAATATATAAGAACGACGGACATCTTGTATTTAGAGGTCAAATAAAGGTTACGTCCTTCCAAGCCCATATAATTTGTTTATATAATAACAATCTTGCAGAAACCATAAATTGTGCTTTCATGTGCTATAAACCATAGAAAATACGGGGGTTTCTTTACATTTTTGCAGCCATTTTGTGCTTTGTAGGTATGTAAAAACAAGTGGATACAAAATTATACACAAAAAATTCAGTGAAAAAAATTATGTTTCAGATTTCATCCCATGCTAAATACACATTTTTTCATGAGAGGCTTCAATATTATTTCATCAAATAAAATAAATGACATTTATAAATATAAAAAACACTCGTTTTTTAAGCATACACATATCTGGGTTCAGAAAATATAAGCCAGATATAGATGTGTCCAATAATTACTTTTTATTGGGTCGTTTCCTTTCACCATGTCGAGTCGTTTGTTTTGTTGTTCACTTTGATTATTTTATTATAAACAATCTTGCTTGAGCGTATGTTGAGAGACGACTACTTATTCTACTGCAATGTGTGATATATCATTATAACGGGAATTTAATTATCTTTCATTATGGTTTATCACTAGGTTGGTTGATAAAAACATCAACGACAGACGTTTGCGAAACCCTACCCCCTAATTTCAGACAGGATCGGGGGTACCCTCATATAATCGGTCAAAAACACCCATGGAGCTGTTAAGACCAAAATATATTTTCTAGACAACATAAGGGTTTTAAAAATGTAGGTTACAAAAGTTAATCCACCCTCTGCTCGTGGACCTTGTCTCCTGGCATACTATATATACAGTCTATGACACAATTATCTGGAGCGCATGCTTTTTGTCGATTTCTCCGTCGATTATCAATAGTCCATGGGCCAGATAGGGTTACCGTGCAACCCCCCCCCCCCCCCCGCCCCCCCAATCCAGGACAGTCTGAGACCATGTTTTTTTGCTCCTTGGACCTCCCCCGATATCAAAAGTCGATGCCATAAAAAAAAGTTGATTTCTCATCCCCAAAAACATATGTATAGACACCAAGTTTGTGACTCTGACTACCCTAGAACTCAAGTTATGGCACAAAACGTGATTTCCAGATTTCAATGGCGGCCATTTTGAAAAGGCCTAAAACAGGTAGTCCATCCGACTTTTATTTGATGGCATCGACTTTTGATATTGGAGGAGGTCTAATGAGCAAAAAACTTGGTTTCAGATTTTCATGGGTGGAGTGTGCACAGTAACCCTCTCTGACCCATGGACTAGCACACAAATGATCGAAAATGCACGAAAAATACGTTTGAATAGCTGTTTATCAATTTTCCACAAGACAGAAACATTTTTTATTGGCATAATTGAATTCCTCGCCCCCCCAAAACATATGTATAAACACCAATTTTACGACTCTAACTGCCTTAGGACTCAAGTTATGTCACAAAAGGTGATTTTCAGATTTTGATGGCGGCCATTTTGAAAATAGCCCAAAACAGGTAGACCATTCCAACTTTTTTTTGATGGCATCGACTTTTGATATCGGGGGAGGTCCAAGGAGCAAAAAAAACTTGGTCTCAGACTGTCCTGGGGGGGGGGGGTGCACGGTAACCCTATATGGCCCATGGACTACAACCGATTCTCATGAAATTTTGTACAGGACATTTCCTAGTCATGTCCTTACATCGGTAAAATTTCGTAATATTATGTGCAGAATTACAAAAGTTAAACCATTTGACATGTAGTAAATTTAAAATATGACGTCCCTCTATAAACCCATTACACTAATTCTGGAATTTTATTACATGTCAAATGGTCTAACTTTTAAAGGTGTAGTCAACTGTCAAAATTCGCGGGACAAGGGTCCCCCAGAAGGCAATAGTGCCCGTGGGTAGGCCAAGGCCCTATTCCATAATAATACTAAATATGCGTTTCATACCCAAAGCCTCATTAAGAGCAAGTTCTCAAATCACAGCAAGTTCATATATACTTGAGCGACATCTATGAGTAACACTTCCATCGAATCTCAAAGCCCTTTGTCCTCGATCTTAGCTGGGCCTTGCTTCGCAAACAAACTGACTGTATTACTGTGGGTATTTCGAAACAGGTTGACCCCATGCGTGTACCGACACCCTGTGAACACAACACATTTGTATGACTTTGTACAATGTTGGACGACGTTGTATAAATGTTATACAAATGTTTTGTGTTTGCTGGGGAAGAGGACTTTCTCTCAAACATTGTACATTTGTGCAATGTTGGGCCAGCCTGGCAGACGTTGGCCCAACATTAAAACAACGTTGGGTGAGTATTCGTTGGAGTAGTATCCAGTCTTATAATCAGGTTACTTCATCAACCACACTGTACTGTATACTGAAGGCTTACACGCATGCGAGTTTAGAACCTGACTCTATCTAAATATTGAATATATTTTTGCGATATTTTTACCGATGTTAGGACATGACTTAGAAATGTCCTGTGTAAAATTGCAAGACAATCGGTTCAGAATTGACGGAGAAATCGACGAAAAGCTTGCGCTCCAGATAATTGTGTCATAGACTTTGGTTGACAAAGTACTGAACATTGGATATTTTGATCATAGTTATCTTATTTCCAGGTGTGCAGTGTGTTATGTGTTAACCCTTTACCCTTTAACCGCCGATGCCGCATATATTCGGGGTTTCATTTTTTATTAGCACATTAAGTACCACCTTTTAAACATGTGACAAAGATGAAATGTGACATCAATCAGCACTATTTGAAAACAGATGACCTCCATTTTGTCAAATCTGAATAATTTTCACTCACTTGAAGTTGTGGATCGCTGAACGCTGAAATATATTTTATATAAACCAAGAAATATTTATATATTTTTACAATTTTAAATCATCATACATGTCTTAGTCAGCTATTTCCACTTCATTTGAATACCTATGTTATGGGTCTACGGCCATTAGAAATATTTTGCATTTTCAATGAGGGGATCGATTTCAGATGTCAGAATCTGACGTCTGTTAATGGTCTACTATACCCCTCTGTAGTCTAAAGTCGATCCCGCTCTGTTATTCTATTCCTAGGTGTGTACTGTTATACAATGTTTTAAGGACGTAACTTTGGCGGCATTTTTCTCACGCTCGTACCTTCACCATGTTTACACTGGTGTCCTGGATATTTACATAAAAGAACTTCTCATTCATACTGTGTGGCGCTGGACAAAAGGTAAAGATTAGACTTCCCGTCCATTTCTTCTCCCCAGAGTGACACAAGTCCTTTTTTTGTTCATACATGAATTATTTCGCATCACCTAGCAAACACAAGACGTTGATCCAATGCTGGTTTAATGTTGGCCCACCGTCTACGACGCTGGAACAACATTAATCCACCATTAGCTAAACGTCGTGTAAATAAAAAAATAACGGACAAAATTGCTCACAAATAACCCTTCGAGTGCGAGGATCCACTTCATAGACGGTAAAATCAACCCCCGCAATGAAAGAACGACATATTTATGATGGCCATAGACCCATAGCATAGGTATTCAAATTAAGCGGACACAGCTAACCAAGACATTTATGAATATTTTAAATAAAATTGAAAAAAATGCTTTAGGCTCCATGATTTATATTAAAATATTTCAGGGCTTTAACCCTTATGCTGCCGGAACCGAAAACACCCGTTTTCAAGCAAATTTCAGACCAATAAATTCAACTCGAATTGCTTAAATGGTTTGTGGTAGATGCTTAGTTAATATAATAATTCCATTTTGAATTCCATTTTTCATAATTATCATCATTTTTCGTTATTTGGAGCTGGAAATTGCTTTAGCAATTCCAGCTTCAAATGAATGAAAAATAGTCAGAACAAAATCGGCAGCGTAAGGGTTAGGGTTATATCACCTTAGGGGGCCACCATTCGATATCCAGGGGGGAGGGGCTGGAGTTTTTGTCGCGGGCTGTGGGCTGAAAATTTCATATTCTATTACATGTTTATATAGAACAGGTCTTGAAGTAAATTATTTATTTCACGCCTGGAATTATTTATTTCAAAAAAACTCCAGCCCCCCCCCCCCACCCACCTGGAAATTGAATGGTGGCCCCCTTATGCAATCTCGAAAATGTGTCAGCTTCTAGGAGGATTTGAGTGGCCCTGTCATTTGCCCCCCCCCCCCTCTATATTTTTCTGTATGCGCCCCTGCTATGCGCGCCTCAGTTTCCACCCCGCCTTTTTAATATGAGGTGGTGGCCAGACAGCCGCGCCCACATCGCCAGTCAGTGGATCCACACAAAGTAATAACTACAGGTTAGTGTTATACACATCTAACTCTAAAATACGACCAACGCATTACTCAATTTACTGGAAGCAACGGATGCCGGCAGATGAATAGCTGTCCAGTATTTATCTTCTAATTAGGGGGCTACCATGCAATTACTAGGAAGGGGGGGGGGGGGGGGTAGCGATTTTGAATGGGACAACAATTTGTGTACAAATTTGGATATCAATCTAGTATTGATCTGGCGTTTGAAGAGCCGAGAGAAACAAACAAGCTTTACAAATTAAACCTTTAAAGCGCTGAACTTTTTTATGAAAACCTTGGAGATCAAACGTTTTTTTCAATTTGAAAGCATCATAAACTTATTTTTTTCCGATTCATTTGAATACCTATGGTATTAGTAGGCTAGGTAAGCAGATGTAACCTGCGTTTTTTAGTACAGATGTTATTTTTGGCATGATAGTAGTTGATGGTCATATAAAGCATTTATGATAAGAACACAAGCTGAGGCTGTATTTTATCAACCTAATTTCTGAATCTGAATCCAAGATGGCGGCCATTTGACCCAATTTGACACCATATGTCATCATATTACGGCATATAGTGAGTTCATTTTAATATGTTTGGCTCCAATTTTCCGCTGTATAGTTGCTAATGGTCACACAAAAGGTTTAATATAAGAGCAAAAATTAAAACTACGTATTTTTATCCTATTTTTCATCAATCCAAGATGGCCGCTGTTTGACCCTGTTTGACGGCATATAGCATATTTTATCATTTTTGCAGCGGCATGTAGTGAGTTCATTTTAGCATGCTTGGCTCCAATTATAGTTTGTAGTTTGCAATAGTCAAACAAAACGTTAAAAATAAAAATCAACGTTGAAGTTACGCATTTTTATCACCATCTGCATAAATCCAAGATGGCTGCCATCTGACCCTATTTGGCACAACATTTTATCATTTTTTGGTATGTATAGTGAGCTCACATTTTAACATGTTCGGTTCCAATGATGTGCTGTACTTGATAATAGTAAAAAAAGTTAAATATAAAAACAGAAATTGAAACTTTGTATTTTTAGCCTCATTTGCATAAATCCATGATGAACACATTTGACCAATTTACACAACACAATTTATTTATCACAAGTCCAACATCGGAGCAGTTGTGTAGTGAATGTATCACACATTTTAAATTAATTGTGCTTTGAATTTCACTTTTGAGTAAAATGAAATGAATCGGACTTTAGGCCACCTATGGCACATATAGGCTAAACTGGGCCAGGAGAACCTTCTGAGGATGGTGAGATGAATGAGATGACACTGTCCTCCAGACACAGGATTCGAAATTCGAGCCCTGGCGGTCTGAGGCCGAGCACGCTAGCTCTCGATCACGGAGGCTCCCCACAATACTGAGTGTCACACGTGGATGGGGAAGAAACAATTTTGTTTATTTCAAACCGCCGAGACCGTGAACCGAACCCCGAACTCTGGCGTGAAAGGCAGCGGTGCTAACCACTACCCTAGGGCCCCCGCCCTTCACTTTTGAGTGGTTTCCTTATTATCAACTATTAAATGTACCTATGAAACGCACCAGTTTATTGTTTTATTTTTTTTAATTACCAAGAGAGGCCGCCCCTATTAAATTATTTCACAAATATTTTAGGCGTCCCTTATTTTATTTTATTTATGGATACACCACTGACGCGAATCAGTCTTTCAGAAACCCAGAGAGCAAAATGTGATTCGACAGAAAGGAAAGGGATGAGCTGGTTACGTGTATAGTTTTTAATGCACCTAAAATAGGTATGGTGATTGAAGAATATGAAACACCCTGAACGAAGTCATTATGCCACACAACCCCATCGTGATAATTATGATACCCTGTTTGCAAAAATAATTTAAAGTATATTTGTATTATTTGATGTCAGGCAGTGTCTACTGTTCAAGAAATGGAAAATCAATTAAGGGATCTGTTTAATATTGATTATAAAGCTCAGGCACTGGTACCTGATGTAGATGCTGAGATTATAATGAAACTGTATTGGTTTATGTGTTCATGTCTATAGGTCAGAGAGCTTTTTAATGCATACCCTCGGAATTCCTCAGAATATGTTATCTTTATATGTAAATAAACAATTACATTTACCTCATTCAAGCCTGACTTTACATTGTCATCTTCATCCACTACAAGCCGCGAATTGCTATCGCAATTCTCGACTTGTAGTGGATGAAGATGATTTCATGTGGGTGAAAAAGTAAAGAAAATTGCCATGTATTGGGAAACAAGTTTCATGGAAATATTCATTTTAAAACCCTTGGTTGTAGGAAAAGTAAGTCTGTTTTCAGGGATATAAAATGATGCTTTAATGCATCGTGAGGGCTTAAAGGGGTAATTGTCCAACGCAGTGATGCAGTGTCTGTGTAAGGCAGATACATCCCTCTCTTCCAATACCACCCACATATCACCAACCCGGTGGGGAAAATAACGTCTCACCACACATAATACCCGTCCCATAGACTTACATGTATCATGACCCATACGCTCAGGCCTCACAGCAGTCCTAAAATTGGAAAATGTAAATAACCATATATATCATTTTAACCATCCTGTTGTCCTCTTTCAAAATAAAAAATAAAAAAGGTATGTGAATCTGCTTGCTTTTCTGCTATTTTAGCCTAGAATAAGCTCTTGCCCCACTCTCCCCCGGACGACCTAGAAAAAAATTGACCTAGTTTTTTAGAAGAGCCTTGTCACAGCCAGCGCAAGGACTTCCTGTTAGATCCATCTTTTATAATTTCGATGCTTTTGCTACAACAAAACATCACAGAATCGATTTAAATTGGTATCAAAATGATATATCTGTAATAATCACCACAGAGCCACAATTTTCAAAAAGAGACTAACTTTCTTATTCTTAAACTTTATAATGATATGTGCAAATGAATTTGTGTGATGAGACCATAAGGGACCACCGTGGACAGAAAATCATAATATCGTCCATACGAAGACGACTACTTGATGACACATCCATACTACTAACTGGGACAGTTTTTTTTAATCTCGATGCTAACAAAGATATTAAAAAAAGTACCTGAAAAAATCACGAGTACAAGTATTGGATTTCTAAGAGTACTTGGTATTTGTACTCAAGTTCTTTGAAAAGTACTTGAGTACAAATACCGAGTACTTTGGTTTTAAATTCTAATTAAATACATGAAATCTTTTTAATAAGTAAGTGATTGTTACTTCATGTATCTCTTAATATATAGATACATATGAGTGGTGAGAGCAGCATATTTTGTGAATATAATTATTATTAATATTTATTGAGACTGGCTAGTGTAAATATTGCATATCTGATGCCATGTCCCAGCCAATAGTATAATATTGCATTTTCCTATCAGTGTACTAAGTATTGTATGCTACATGTATTTGTGTCTAAAGCTTTATGTTGCGAAATACGCTAGCATGAAAACTTGCAGTAGATGGTAAAAAAATGGTGCCGCCAACATTTGTCCGCCACTATAATACACTTTTAAATGAGCCTGACACTTTTAAATGAGCCTGAACACAGATTGTGTTATGGAAAAGATCAAGGCTATTTGGAGTAGGCCTACACGGATCACCATTCTTCCCTGAAAATCTAAAGGGTAGTATCCGCTTAATTTTAAAGTAAACTGAAACTGCCTTTTGGCTTTCCACAGCAGAGTTGTTTCGCAATAACAGGCACACTTCAGTTGCTGACGACCGTGCTATCAAATCAAATGTATAACCATAATATATCCGTAAAAGATTCAGAAAAGATATTAGCATAGTCTTAGTTAAAAAAAATGTCATGATTAATACTAGCAGCACCTCAATGTTGTATTTATTTTTATACTCGGTCCGTCATCACATTTCAGGGACGGAGAGGTTTATATCAGGCCGCCAAGGTTTGTAATTGCCCCCATTGTAAATGAAATGAATCGGGCTTTAGGCCACCTTTGTGCACATATAGGCTAAACTGGGCCAGGAGAACCTCCTGAGGATGGTGAGATGATTGAGATGACACTGTCCTCCAGACACCGGACTCGAAATTCGAGCCCTGGCGGTCTGAGGCCGAGCACGCTACCTCTCGGTCACGGAGGCTCCCCACAATACTGACTTTCACACGTGGATGGGGAAGAAACATTTTTGTTTCTTTCAAACCGCCGAGACCGGGAACCGAACCCCGAGCTCCGGCGTGAGAGGCAGCGGTGCTAAGCACTACCCTAGGGCCCCCGCCCTGCCCCCATTGTACCTCACATATTTAACCCTCTAAGCGTCACTAATTTGCTCAATTATATTTTTTATCTCATTTGCAGCCATAGAATTGCTGACTCTTTAAATGATAGACCAGGATGGTATTAAAAAATACATTTCAAAAAATCATTTTTTTGATTTGTGACCTGACACAATGTATATTGTGGCCTACATGTTAGGATTATCCAGTTCGCTGGACACATGACGTATAGGCCATATAGTTAACTTTTATATACTTTTATCTACTTTTGTGCCTGTAATGTTACATAACACCACCCCTTGCTCCATGGTGTAAATTTGAAATTTTAACTCATTCCGTCCCAGTTTAGTCTTCACCTTTCTGGTAAACAATATAAATTATGTTATAATTAAATAAACACATCTAAATTTAAAAGAATGCCAGTTATCTGGTTATAATAAGATTTCCTATATCATCATGATTTATGCATCGATGTACAGCAGGTGGTATGATGTCCTTATTGCTAGGATTAAGAGTAGGTTTTGTAAAAAAATATTGATTTACGTTGATGTTATGCACATTTTGTCAAATTCGCGACAGAAGACCGAAGCCCGAAGTCTAGGCGCTACACTTATCGAATAACTGCAAGCGTCCTTTATCGTACAAGGTACCGCACGCTAACATCCATGCCTTTGAACAGATTGAAACACCGTACATATATACATTATACACAATCACGATGCAAAGCATTCGGGCCTGTTGGGATTCGAACCCTGTAGGCCTACATATAGGTTTTGAGGCCCAGCCGAACCGAATGAGCCATCGGGGCCGGACTGTAAGTGTTGATCAGACGTAAAAGTATAGACAATGAAAAGGAATATCGAATTTAAAGGTGACATATCACCCTTTATATAGTATGAAGAAATTTGTGACAAATAAATCAAAGTTGCCACAAGATGGGGCACAAGTGTTTCCTTATATGGGGTGATTGGCTATCATGTGACCCTCTCAGAGGGTCACATGATAGCCAATCACCCGATATAAAGATATAATTATTCATACCATATAAGGGGTGATAGATCACCTTTAAGATGTAGGCCCACACGATAACACTTGTTTTCATCATCATCATAGACCTATAGAATATAATAATTTTCATGCGGGCATGAATGACACATGTGCACGAAATTTGTTGCATCGTACTTCTTATGAAGTGCATAAATGTACAAAATAATATTTGTATTTTTTGTTTTATTAAATAAATTGCCAAATGAAATAGATGCTGTTTTTTTCATAAAATTCACGTTTGCATCGGCCTATATGAAATAGTTTTGTTTCAAGATAAAGCACGGGTTACAAATTCAGATTTGACTGACAATATATTAAAAAAAAACGTGTATATATTTTGGTAAAATTCAAGACCATTCAAATGCTCCCAAGTATGCATAGAATCGCCCATATTATTTCACAAAGACCTATAGTTACAAACACTGAAGTGGTGCATTTTAAATGAGGATATTGATGACAGAAGCATAATCGGTAACTTGTGGTGACACCCAATCTATCCCTGGACATTAAGCACGATTGTGTTTAGATATACGCGATCTTGTCTATACTTCTCATTTTTTTGCAAAGCAAGACTGCGACGACAGGTTGAGTGAAACTAGATGGATCGCTGCCATTTAATTGTGAGGATGGAAATGAATTAAAAGCCTCTTGGTAGAACCCGGTCACATTATTGTCTGTTCAATGTTTTTATTCGGTAAACATCACTTATTTTCAAAGGATTGCAAACAGAAATATTGCCACATACATGAAAAGTCATTCATACACATATAGTTGGGTAGGAGAAATAGGTTCCCGTGCACCCCCCGGACAACTAAATTCTGAAATCATTTTCAGCACCCCTAGGATATCTACTTGAAGAATTTTGATGTTCACTTTTAAAAAAATTGTCCCACGGGGCCTAATTAGCATATTTCCAAGATGGCCGCCAACCACTCTATGTATAGGACACACTTATTTTGGTAAATCTGTCGCGCGTGTTTTTCGTCGATTTCTCCGTCAGTTATAAACCGATTTTCATGAAATTTTGTACAGGCCATCTCCAAGTCATGTTCAAACATCGGTAAAAATTTTGTAAACTGATTTGCAGTATTTGAAAAGTTAGACCATTTGACATGTAATAAATTAAAATTATGACGTCCCTTTATAAACCCATTACACTATTTCTGGAATTTTATTACATGTCAAATGGTCTAACTTTTGAAATATTCAATATAATTCTGCGATTTTTTTACCGATGTGAGGACATGACTTGGAAATAGCCTGTGCAAAATTTCAAAGAAGTCGGTTCAGAATTGACGGATAAATCGACGAAAAACATGCGCTACAGATTTACCAAAATAATTGTGTCCTATAGTAAAGTCGAAACACTAAATGTCATAAAACAGCAACTAATGGACCGATTACAATGATCTTGGTGTCAATTTTATGGTGTTCCGGGATGCTGAATCGAATGCAAAAGTGATCAGAATGATATATTTTTATTCATGTAATTTAGATAAAATTGACAGATTTGTTTTCCAAAATGAGCAATAATGCATGCTTAATCCAAACTATCATGCTATTAATTCTTCAGTGAAATATCACAGAATGATAGATACTAGTAAATCATATGTTTCTATTAAAAAATAAGCAAAGTCTGGTAGTCATCCTCTGTCAACATATCAACATAGTTTATCTCCACATCCTCTTTCAGATTCGGCTCATCATCTGTGCAATCATTCTCGTCATTATCATTTTCAGTGTCACAAATGTCTAATAATTTAATCAAAGATGATGGCGATATAGGGCCAATGGACCATACAGGCTCCACAACTCCATCATCAGTTCTCAGCCACTCTTGACTTTCATAATCTGGCTCGGTTTTCTCAAAAATTGCTTGGGCTGCATGTTTGTAACAAGCTAGGGCCTACATGATTTTTGGGGGCAGGGGCCCTAGGGTAGTGGTTAGCACCGCTGCCTTTCACGGGGTTCGGTTCCCGGTCCCGGCGGTTTTTTATAGAAGCAAAAATGTTTCTTCCCCATCCACGTGTGAAACTCATTATTGTGGGGAGCCTCCGTGACCGAGAGGTAGCGTGCTCGGCTTCAGACCGCCAGAGCGCAAATTTCGAATTCTGTGTCTGGAGGACAGTGTCATCTCATTCATCTCACCATCCTCATGAGGTTCTTCTGGCCCAGTTTAGCCTATATGTACACAAAGGTGGCCTAAAGCCCGATTCATTTCATTTTTACATGATGCTTGACTCGTTGAATATGTAGTACGAGAGAGTCCTGACATAGATCGAGGCAAGCAAACCATATCAACCTTTGACTTTGAGCTAAGAGTATCATCCTCTCCAACCATATCCTTGAGTAGTTTGCTTCTGACCACATTCACAGATCTTTCACGGGGCTCACCATACATGAAACAAGTAAATACTTCTAGCTGCTAATTTACCTCTGTTGTCACGGTCCACGACTCCCTAAGTTGTTTACAACGTTAAACAATGGAAATATTTTATATGGAGTTTTTTCAACGGGGTTACCTCCCCCTTCCATTTGAAAGCACTGCTACAGTCCTCCCCTGAGAAGACATAGAAACCAAGTATAGTGGCAGACCAATCTTTTCCTAGTTCGTCAGCCAGTTCACCAATGTTGATGAGCTTCCTGTGCTTTCCTGTGCCAGTGTCAAGGTAGATAGTGATGGTCAGGTCATGTGCATGGAGAAGTAGGATGAAGAATATATCTGAATCCGGAGTATGCACAACTGCTGATTTAAATTTAAGATTCTCTGCATGGTGAAGATATAGGACAATCCGTGAGTCGGTCTCCTCCTGGTCTGATTGCAAAGAGTAGATCTCGTTTACAGTGACCTTACATAAATAAGAACACTGAAAACTAAACCTTTAATATCAATGTAAGCCCATATTATAAGACATATATATGTGGTGTAATATTGCTTACGTGTCCATTTGAGGAGACGAGCTCATAGGCCATTCCGTCCACAATGAGAGAAGTCGTCTTGTATTTTTCTATAAGACGTGATGCAGCCTTACTGCTTCCACAGTTTTTATGACAATAAGATTTTTTTTCAATCCGTTACAGCGATCTACTAATACGTTATAACGATATATTAATCTGTTATAACGGTCTACTAATCCGTTACAACTGTCTAGTCTCTCGTGATAACGGTCTACTATTCTGCTATAGCAGTCTAGTCTTTCGCTATAACGGTCCACTATTCCGTTATAGCGGTCCAGTATTTCGTTATAACGGTCTATTAATCCGTTATAACGGTTTGCTTATCCGCTAAAGCGATCTACTATCCCGTTATAACATCTACTATTCCGTTATAACCGCCTAGTACTTCGTCATACCGGTCTAGTATTTCGTTATAACGGTCTATTAATCCGTTATAGAGGTCTACTAATCCGTTATAACGGTATACTGATCCGTTATAACGGTATACTATCCCATTATAACGGTCTACTATTCCGTTACAACGGTCTAGTATTTTGTTATAGCGGTCCAGTTTTTCGTTATAACGGTCTACTATTTCGTTATAACAGTACAATATTCCGTTATAACGGTCTAGTATTTTGTTATAACAGTCTAGTATTCCGTTATAACGGGCTAGTATTTCTTAAAACAGTATACTGTTTCGTTATAACGGTCTAATATTTCGTCATAGCGGTCCAGAGTTTCGCTATTACGGTCTACTAATCCGTTTATAACGGTCCAGTATTTCGTTATAACGGTCTATTAATCCGTTATAATAGGCTATATATCCAGGACACAATTATTTTGACAAATCTGCAGCGCAAGTTTTTCGTCGATTTATCCGTCAATTCTGAATCGATTTCTTTAAAATTTTGTACAGGCCATGTCCAAATCATGTTCTAACATCGGTAATAAATTAGAAAAATTATATTGAATATTGCATAAGTTAGACTATTTGACATGTAATACAATTCTAGAATTAGTGTAATGGGTTTATAAAGGAACGTCATAATTTTAATTTATTACATGTCAAATGGTCTAACTTTTGAAATACTGTATATAAGTTTACGAATTTTTCACCGATGTTAGAACATGACTTGGAGATGGCCTGTACAAAATTTCATGAAAATTGGTTGATAATTGACGGACAAATCGACGAAAAACATGCGCTACAGATTTACCAAAATAAGTATGTCCTAGACATAGAGCGGTTGGCGGCCATCTTGGAAATATGCTAATTAGACCCCCGTGGGACAATTTTTTTCAAAGTGAACATCAAAATTCTTTAAGTAGATATCCTAGGGGTGCTGAAAATGATTTTAGAATTTAGTTGTCCGGGGGGTGCACGGGAACCTATTTCTCCTACTCAACTAATAGGACCATTAGAACATACTATTTCAATGCAAAATTTAAACAGTCGTTTTTTCGCCTATTTTTCTTGGGAAAAAATTCAGATTCCCTTAAAAACATAAACATATGTGACACATGCCTTGTTACTGATAGTGTAAATATTACACGCTATACTTCTCTGATGTGTTTTGGATAATCAACACTCCAAAGTAATTTCATATAAAAATTATATCTGTTCTGCTTATCTAAGAGGTTACTGTAAACTTGTTCATAATGTTGTAGCTCTTAAACTTTATAATGATATGCGTGTATGAATTTGTGTGATGAGACCATCAAATTTATTGGCTGCCATCTTGGATTTATGCAAAATAAAGTGAAAATGATAGCGTCAATTTTTATCTTAGGGTGATACAAACCTTATTAACTAAAATGTATAATGATATCACTAGGCATTGAAAGAGTACACTGTCGTGGTTGGAGATAATGACATAGGGCTGTATTGGCTGTATCGGTTGCTATGCAGATGAAGATGAAAATGGAAAGGTTGCTATGAAGATGGGGGTTATAATTGCAACTTTAGTAGCTCATATATATTTCTCAATCTGTATTACCATTATCACATTACATGTTTAACCCTTTAACCCTTTAACCGCCGGTGTCGCACATATTTGGGTTTTCATTTTTTATTAGCACATTAAGTACCACATTTTAAATATGTTAAAGATAAAATATGACATCAACCAGCAAGATTTGAAAAGAGTAAACCTCCATTTTGTCAAATCTGAATAATTTTCACTCACTTGAAGTTGTGGATCGCTTCAGCGAGACACAACTTCAAGTGGGTAAAAATTCAAATTGAATAATTTGGCGGGTAAAGGGTTAGCCGCCGGTGCCGCATATTGTCGGGTTTTCATTTTTTATTAGCACATTAGCCATTACCTGAGACCACGAAAAAAAGGAAGATATATTCGATAGTCAAACAAATTGCGGCCGCCAATGAATATCGCAGATGCGCCCGCGCGTCACTGAAGCGTATACAAGGTTTTTTTTATTTTTTTATGGATTGTCCTGCAATCTAAAGATTTGTTAACATTTCACGCCTCGACTGACAAGACTGTATACCAAGATCGGTGTATAGTCTAGCATCAGGCAGCAGTCGCAGTCACATTATAACTTGTAGTGCATGTTTTTCGTAGATTTCTCAGTCAATATTCAACCGATTTTCATTACATATTACAAGCCCTATTTAAAAAAAAATCTTATTATTTAAAAAGTTAGACCATTTGACATGTGTTGCAATTCAGTGCTTAAAACGCAGCGTTTGAAATATAGGTTGCCCTATACATTATGAGTTGTCCGCTAAATTTTGTTGTTGTCCTAAAAATGACCCAGCTTGAAGAAATCAGTGGTGGGCAACGAGGTCATGACTGCCAGAGTGTGAAATCAGGTTTAACACTGACCATCTGAGTCTGGCTGTTCTTTCAATGTTTGCTGCTCCTGACAAATAATCACTGACCCAATGTTAAATTCAAATTACATGAATGCAGTGATAAAAATAATAATAAAATTAAAAACATGATTATCATATACGGACATTAGATTAAACATTAGTGAGTATAAACAAGATATCAACTTGACAGATCACAGGAATACTCGGCCTCCATTTTGTCAAATCTGAATAATTTTCACTGACTTGAAGTTGTGGATTGCGTCAGCGAGACACAACTTCAAGTGATTGAAAATTTAAATTGATAAATTTGGCGGTTAGAGGGTTAATTGGAGCTGATGATTTTTATGATGTATGCGCCAGAGGTCGAAATATGATGACATATGGGGTTATATCTATCTATTGACCCTTTTGGCGGCCATCTTTAATTGATGCGAATTAGGTTGCAAATGGGCAGCTTCATCTAGGGTACAACTAAAAAATAACAAAGCCGCGGGTCATGATCAGATTTTAAATGAATTTATTAAAAACTCACCATCCACCTTTATACCGATCTATACAAGATTGTTTAATTTCTTGCTGGTCTCTGGGCAAGTGCCTGACGATTGGTGATTTAGTGGCATCATGCCTATATATAAAAACAAAGGAAGTGCAAATGACCCGAATAAGTATCGAGGCATTTCTTTGTTAAGCTGTTTAGGCAAACTTTTAACAAGCTGTATCAATAACCGATTGACAGATTTTGTAAAATAAAATGATATTATCGGTCCTGAACAAGCTGGGTTTAAGTCTGATTTCTGCACCATTGATCACTTGTTTGTACTTAAAAGTTTAGCAGATGTATATTTAAGCAAACGTAAACGTTTATATTGTTGTTTTTTTTATTACAAAAAGGCGTTCGATACAGTTAATAGGTCAAAATTATGGACAAAATTGTTGTTATCAGGTATATCTGGAAGGATCCTGGATGTTATTAAAAACATGTATTTGAAAGCGAAATCCTGCGTCGCAATAAATGGGAGCCAATCGGAATGTTTTCCCTGCCACATAGGCGCTCGACAAGGAGAAAACTATAATTTTCTAGCAAGTAAATGTACAGGGCTAGACTATTTGAATAATATCCAAGAAGAACTTCTTAACGACGAACTGACTACTTTTTTTAAGTTGTATTTACTGATGTATGCAGATGATACTGTCCTGCTTGCGGAATCTCCTGAGGATCTGCAAACATCATTAAATACGATGAAAGATTATTGCTCGATGTTTGACCTCGAGATTAATATAGATAAAACAAAGGTAATGATTTTTTCAAGAGGGAAAATACGAAAACCCCACTATTTTAATTATGAGGATCAAAATATTGAAGTTGTAAATGAGTACAATTATCTAGGACTGGTTTTTAATTATAACGCTAAGTTTAATGTAGCAAAGAACAATTTATATCAAAAAGGGGTAAAAGCTATGTTTTCATTGTTGAAAAAAATAAGAAAAATGTCATTACCTGTCGATGTAGCTATAAAGCTTTTTAAAAACCTTGTGAAACCCGTTGTATTGTATGGCTCGAAAGTGTCGGGGTGTGAAAGTTATAATATTTTAGAAAGATTACAACTGAGATTTTGTAAATATATGTTATCTGTAAATAAGTGTACCTGCTCAGACATGATATATGGAGAGCTGGGTGTAACACTACTAAGCATTGATGTAAGTATCCGCATCGTTGTGTATTGGGCAAAACTAGTCAGTAGCAATCAGAATACAATTTCAAATATGATTTACTCTATATTATATAAGTTACACGATTTGAAAATATATAAATTTGAGTGGATAAATACTGTAAGATCTATAGTAAATGACTCCGGGTTCTCTGGTATCTGGTTGTCTCAGACTATACCATTTGCTGTTGATTGTTTGCGTCATAATCTTAAAATACGATTAAGAGGACAATTTATTCAAAAATCGGACGAAGGTATTTCTCAAAGCAGAAAATGTACAAACTATAGGATTTTTAAAAATATATTCGGCTTTGAGAAATACCTAATCGAACTCCCTGAAGAGTTACGCAAATATTTAACAATATTCAGGTGCCGAAATCACCGATTACCCATTGAGATCGGATGCCATGAAAATGTACTACGGGACATGCGATGAATACCACTATTTATTATGTTGTCCCATGAAAGAAGCCATGAAAGAACAAAATATTTAGATTATATTTTTTGGAAAAAAACCATCAACTATACAGATGGAAAAAGCAATGACAAATGTAAATCTCAGAAAGTTATGTATTTTAATGTAGTACTTATAGTAATTATAATTGAATATTATACTTAGATGCGTGTATGTGTATGTGTATGTGTATGTGTATGTGTATGTGTATGTGTATGTGTATGTGTATGTGTATGTTTATGTGTATGTGTATGTGTATGTGTATATACATATATCTCAACAAAATGTACATGTAATTGACGCCAGCGCTCTCCTGGCATATGTATACCTGTATATATCTGTCTTGCCTCTCTTGAGATCATCAGAAATAAATACTTGTTACTTGTTACTTGTTACTTGACGATTAAAGTCGGTTCCGGCACTGTAAGGGTTAAGGCGAGGCTCGAACTTTTTTACGGGTCGTTAAATGATGTTGCTCATAAGCTTTTATAATTATTTATTTCAATTTTTTTCCATTTACAACATGTCCGTCAGACAATGATTAATTTAACGAAAACTTAGTCTGAAAATATTTATTTTAAAAATACACCCCCCCCGGTAATTGCTTCAGCGGACAAAAGGTTCAACACCTCGAAATCGCACATTTCGTAAGTCGTGTATATCGTAACCTTTTCCCAGCAGTTTTATCTTAGTTAAATTGAAGTTGATACCGCTTATTATATTAATAATCCGAACTTGAATGAAATCAGTCTGATTTAATAAATACGAAGATCATAACATATAATATAAAATCAAAGCTGAGACCTCTTGATGAATAAAACTAATATTATCCCCTTTCTTATTTAAATTTTCAACCACTTAAAGTTATGCATCGCTAGCACGACCCAGCACTTCAAGTCGGTGCAAATTACTCATATTTGTTTAATTTGAGACACACAATTACAAATGTTGAGACATAGATGACAAATAAGTCTGGATTGGCTTTCTTTCTGTCAATATGATATCTGTCTGTCTGTCTGTCTGTCTGTCCGCCATACATGTTGAAAAACACATTTTATTCCAAATAACAATGATTTAATCATATTGTAAAAATGAATCGGGCTTTAGGCCACCTTTGTGCACATATAGGCTAAACTGGGCCAGGAGAACCTCCTGAGGATGGTGAGATGATTGTGATGACATTGTCCTACACACACAGGATTCGAAATTCGAGCCCTGGCAGTCTGAGGCCGAACACGCTACCTCTCGGTCACGGAGGATCCCCACAATACTGACTTTCACGCGTGGATGGGGGAGAAACATTTTTTGTTTCTTTCAACGTCTAAAAACGGTCCCCGTTCTGAAAGGGTTAATGGCTAAATTTAGCCATTAACCCTTTCAGAACGGGGACCGTTTTAGACGTCACAATCAGATTCTGTATCTAAAGTCGATCCCCGCACTGAATTTATTAAAACATTTCTAATGGCTGTAGACCCATAACATAGGTATTCAAATGAATCAGAAAGAGCTAACTAAGACATTTATGATGATTTTAAATTTAAAAAACCATTTGATCTCAATGGTTTATACAAAAATATTTCATCGCCTTAAGGTTTAAATGGTTAATATATGTGTGTCCGTGTGGCTGCACTGCCTGGGCACAATTCTTTGTAAACCGACATGCCCACCAACATTTACTCATTAGAAAATATGCATGCGTTCAAGTCCCCCATATAGCTCGAGCAAATTTGGAAATGAGGGCTCCGCAATAATTTCGGTCGCCACAGCCGTTTTTTTTAAAACGTAGACATTTCTTGTAAGCACAAAATACACTCCTTAATTTCCATCATAGCTCTGTCAAGTGCAAAGATGATGATGATCAGCAATAATTGGTCTCACAACCGTTATCATAAGCAGCTGTTATAAAGAACTAAAACATTTATTTTAAGCACCTGTTTCACACAATG
>OZ024912.1:8070892-8099258 GCA_964017125.1 Flabesymbios commensalis
TGTCGTCGTCGTCGTCGTCGTCGTCGTCGTCGTTGTTGTTGTTGTTGTTGTTGTTGTTGTTGTTGTTGTTGTTGTTGTTGTTGTGTTGTTGTCGTCGTCGTTGTCGTTGTTGTTGTTGTTGTCGTTGTCGTTGTCGGTTGTCGTTGTTGTTGTTGTTGTTGTTGTTGTCGTTGTTGTGGCTGCTGCTGCTGTTTCTGTTGTTGCTGTTATTGTTGTTGTCGTCGTCGTCTTCGTCGTCGTTGTTGTTGTTGTCGTTGTCGTCGTCGTCGTCGTCGTCGTCGTTGTTGTTGTTGTTGTTGTTGTTGTTGTAGATTTAATGATGGGTTGTATTATTGTTGTAGAGTTTATGATGGGTAGAAGAACCAGTTCCACGTTGCTCGCTGTTCTAGGGGCAGTGCTGTGTGGGTTCTTCTTGTTCGGATATATTCACAGGGCAGATGTTTACGTCAAACGAGCTGATCATCATGACAAAAAACATGCAACGCTACCAGGTGAAGCACCAGCTTTCAACAATGGTGTCTCCACCGACTGCTCCAGGGATGACTTCAGCCCATCCACAGTGAATGTCTATAACTGGAGCAAACAACCAAATACCAGCTACAATTGTCCAAATATGAAGATTTCTGAAGAAAGTGTCAAACCTATGATATGTGTGTATCCTCCTGAGAACGATATATATATTTCCAAAGTGATCATAAATACTGGAATTTTTGAACGTGACCTGGTTGAATTCTATGTGAGTAAGCTGCTGAAGAATCCTGACCTGGGAGTGATTGATGTGGGAGCTAACATTGGGGTGTATACAGTGCTGGCTGCGGCGATGGGACGTCAGGTAATAATACAGAGAGATTTAACACTCTAACCCTTATCCAGGTCAGGTAATTTATTTAAATTTATTTAAATTTTCAACCACTTGAGGTTGTGTCTCGCTACCGCGATCCACAACCTCAAGTGATTGAAAATTACTCATATTTGTTAAATTTGAGAACACACATTGACAAATCTTGATTTTTAAGCTGTCATTTAACTCCCAATAACAGTGGTTTGATCGTTTAGCCCTTTCAAGCCTGAATTTACCATAGTCATCTTCATCCACTACAAGCCACGAATTGCTGGCGCAATTCTCGACTTGTAGTGGGTGAAGATGATTTGATGTGGTTTAAAAATTAAAGAAAATTGCCATGTATTGGTAAAACAGTTTCATAGAAATTTTCGTTCTAAAACCCCTAGTTTTAGAAAAATTGGGTATGTTTTCAGGGATGTAAAATGATGCTTTAATGCATCGTGAAGGCTTAAAGGGTTAATAAAACGGATATTAAAAACGACCAGTGTCATGATCAGCATGCATAGGGTTAACCCTTGCAACGCTGAAATATTTTTGTATAGATGCGGGGATTAAAGGGTTTTTGTGTATACAGTGCTGGCTGAGGCGATTGGACGTCAGGTAAGAAAATATTTTAACCCTGTAACCCTTGCAACGCTGGAATATTTTTGTATAAATTGTGCGGATTAAAGGGTTTTTGTGTATACAGTGCTGGCTGAGGCGATTGGACGTCAGGTAAGAACATATTTTAACCCTGTAACCCTTGCTACGCTGTAATATTTTTGTATAAACTGCGGGGATTAAAGGGTTTTTGTGTATACAGTGCTGGCTGAGGCGATTGGACGTCAGGTAAGAAAATATTTTAACCCTGTAACCTTTGCTACGCTGGAATATTTTTGTATAAACTGTGGGGATCAAAGGGTTTCGAATATAGAAGGTAAGAATATAGACAGATTTAACTATGTAACCTTTATCACGCTGAAATATTTTTATATATGGGGACCAAACTGGTTTTTCTATTTGAAATCATCACAAATGTCTTAGTTAGCTCTTTCCGCTACGGCAATTCGAAATATTTTATTCTCTCAGTGCGTGGATTGACTTCAGACGTCAGAATCTGACGTCTACGGACGTTAGATTCTGACTTCTAAAGTCGGTCCTGCGCTGTAAGGCTTAAATAGTGTTTACTGCGCGGGGATCGACTTCAGACGTCAGAATCTGACATATATAGACGTCAGATTCTGACGCATAAAGTCGGTCCTGAGCAGAAAGGATTAAGCTTTATATTCGTTCTTAATCTGTTTTATTATATCAGGTTAAATCAATTGAGAATAAAATCAATGTTCAAAAATCTAGATTTGCACATTTTTGGATCTCAAATTAAACAATTTTCACACACATGAAGTTGTGTTTCGCGGTAGCGAGACACAACTTTATGTGTGTGAAAATTTAAATCAGATGACCTAGGGAGTAAATGGTTTACACTCCTACCAGAAAACACGATACTATGACCTGATGCTGCTTATATGTTGGGCCAGCGTTGCGGACGGTAGCCAAGCATTTGCTTGGGGTACTGTAGATCTGGTAATTTTCGCGTGTTTAGATTTTCGCGAATCTGTGGACTTTTGGGTTTTTTTCGTCCAGAATTAGCGAATTATAAATTTCGATGATAGTAGCGCTATTATAATAATAATTTTCGCGAGATTCTTAAATTCGCGAATTTGTCCTCCCCGCGAAAATTAAAACCTCACGAATATTATCAGATCTACCATTTTACTTCTATCAGTATTACTGGGAAATTCACTTCCAGAATTGTAAATATACCTAACGAAATTACTTAAGTGCAAGTGACCACGTCAAAAAATGGGTTAACTATTAGGTGATTATGATGAAATCTGAGGTGACATCAGTGGAATAAATATTAGGTCGATAAACGTATACCTACAACTGATATTTTACCTTATTAAGGATAATATTCTGTCTTTATCTGATTACAGAACATGATTTTTCATAATATTTTGTCTTTATTTGATTAGATCGTTGCGTTTGTATACTATTCAGCCTTTAATTGATTACAGATGGTGGCATTTTATAATATTCTGATTTTATTTGAGAACATTATGCTACGGTCCCACGAGGACCAAAATGTCTGGCGATGTACTGGCGATGAAAAAAAACGTGTTTTGGTCGGGGAAGCATCACCGATATTTCGCCAAACATGGAGATGCATCGGGGAAGATTCGGGGATTAATAGGCGCTACATCGGCTAACAGTTAACATGGTTAACGATGTACTTTTATAATCGGCGATGGTCGGTGATGCTTCGGCGTGCGACAGACAAATATCGGCGATGCGTCGGGGGCGTAATGGTGATGTCTTGACGATGTCGTGGTGATGTCTTGACGACGTCATGGCGATGGTATAGTGCCTTGTGGAGAGCATTAACAGGTGGAGAGATTTCATGTGGAACCACATACCTTGTGGCTGCCGAATGAGATCATGGGTAAAGAAGAAATCACTATTGTTGGCCTGTTACTGGGTGCACATAGAAAATAGAAAATAGAGCACACAGGCGAAAACATCGCCATAGCATCGCCGATGCTTCGCATAGCAGTTCGGGAAAAGATAAGTTTTATTTCAAGTCGAAAAAAAGTAAAAATATAACTTTAGCTCTAATCATCTAGTCCAAGCGACATGTAAAATAAACAATAAAGATAACAAATAAAACAAGCAGGTTGGCTGGCAGGAAGTTAACATGAAACGTAAAAACATGAGTAAGAATTATATTGAAAAATACTTATAATGTATATGAAAATATAAATTAGATGGTTAAAAATTACATAATAAATTTTGGCCATCTCTAAAAGTTTTTAGGTCTCTGGTAATTCTCAATGCCTCTGGCAAAGAGTTCCAGATTTTTGGGGCGAAAATGCAAAAGGAATTTGTTCCATGTCGCACCCTCTTCATGAGAGGAGTTTTCAGGATATTTTCAGAATTTCTTAAATTGCGAGTGCGACAGCGTTTTTCTGGCCATCCGCGATATCATAATATCGAATATACATCGCCGATGTTTACAATAGCATGTTGAGAACATCGCCGATGTGTCGCCGATATGTCGCTGATGTGTCTGGGACATTTTGAACCATGGTGTGCCTCGTCGAATGTTCGCCGACTGTTGTGCGCTGCTCGGCGCTGCTCGGCGATATATCGCCGATGGTTCTTGGCGACGCTACATTGGGAGACAATTTCAATGCATGCAGTGCATTTTTCTCGATGTCCCGATGCCTTGACTATGGCGATTACTCGCGTTCGTCGCCGATCATTCGCCGAACTGGTACATGGTGCTGCCCTGGCAATGCCCACATTTGTGCATCGCGAAAGCATCGGGAGACTTAAAAAGACTATATTGTAGCGTTTGTATAACATTCTGCCTTTGTTTTGCGTTCATATGATATTCTACTTGATTTGATCGTGATATTGTATGATGCTTTGCTTTTTTTAATATATGATAGCGTATGTATAATATGTTGATTTCATATTTGACTACATGTGATGACGTTTGTATAATGTTCTGTTTTTTATTTGATTACAGACGATGGCGTTTGTATAATACCTTATTTTTATATTTGATTAAACGTGATCGCGTTTATATATTATTTGTATAATATCTGTTTATATTTGATTAGATATGAGAACGTTTGTATTCTGTTCTTATATCAGATGATGACGTTTGCATGGTATTTAATTCTGGTTTATTTGATTACATATGACAGCGTTTATATGATTATTCTTTTTTTTCATTAGATATGAAAATGTTAGTATAATATTATGTTTTTATATTTGATTACAGATGATGGCGTTTGTATAATATTATGTTTTTTTTATATTTGATTACATACACATCATGGCGCTTGCATGATATTCTGTTTTTGTTTTATTTGTCTACAGGTCGTGTCAATTGAGCCAATGCCCCAGAACGCAGCCCACCTACACGCCTCTGTGGTCATCAATGACTTCCAGTCTAAGGTGACCTTACTGCACAATGCACTGTCAGACTGTAGAGGACAAGTGATCATGCGTTTAGCACGGCATATAAACCAAGGTGCTGTACGAGTCAACGGGGTCATCATGGATAAAGGTTATGAAGTTATAACTCACTCCATAATGCTGAGTGACATCACCCCATATGTAAAAGTCAAGCGCGTTTACCTGAAAATGGACATAGAAGGCTATGAACACAGGGCTTTAGCTCGGCTGCCTGATCTTCTCAGGAAGGTGGAGATACCATTCATTCAGATGGAGTGGCATTTTCTAAGGAAATACTGTAACCTGGATCAATTATCTGAGGATTTTATCCTGGTTGAACAGTTTGTTCACCAGCTGACTATTATGGGATATGCACCTTATGACACAAAGGGCCGGAAACTGGACGTCGCCAATAAAGCGTCTTGGACAATTGGCACTTTGATTTGGATGACTCAAGATGCTCTGTGAATAATTATTAGTGGTTAATTTAAAACATGTTATAGTGCTTAATCACATATATAGCCGCTTTGATACATTTTATTTGCAGATTAAAATCACAGTTATTGGGAATGAAATGCGTGTTTGAACATTCAATATTTGGAAATGTTCCAAATTAAAAAAATATTATGAGTAATTTAAGTTGGATGGCTGAAGATGCTCTGTGAATTAGTGGTGAATCTTAACCCTTAAAGAGCTGAAATTATTTTGCATAAAGCATGGAGACCAAAGGGATTTAAAAAGTTGAAATATCATAAATGTCTTAGTTAGTTAATTCCGCTTCGTTTAAATACATATGTTATGGGTCTACGCCATCGGGCAATTATAAATATTTTAATTCTTTTAGCGCGGGGACCGTCTTTATACGTCAGAATCTGACTTCTACAGGCGTCACATTCTGACGTATAAATACATAATAGATACAACTTTAACTGCGCTGAAAGGGTTAAGTGTGTCAGATTGTGCTAGTCCATTTTTTTTTTTTTTATTGATTAAAATGTACAATACAAATACAAATTATGTATTATCAGTAAATAAATTGTTCATTTAAAAGCACATTCATTGAAGCCGTTGCCGACTCATTGTAAAAGAACAAAGAATCGACATCGGCCCAATGCGAGTTACTGACACAGTCATGTTCAAAGAAAAAAAACTAGTACTCAGTGAACGCGAGACACTGTCACAATACCAGATCAATGTCGGGCCATAAACGCTGGCCCGGCACAGAACTAACACCATGCCAGCGTCTCCCGTTTTCTGGCTATGTGATATGGTATCACAGTTGACAATACATGACCCACCAGACACAAGGCAGTGAAAGCAACGCCGGTTCAACGCCGGACCACTATCGACGACACCGGACCAACGCCGAAGCGACACCGATTCAACCCCCTGCGCCTGCTGGGGAAAGAAGATAATTTTGCTGTTGGTTCAGCGTTGGTCGACAATCGACGACGCTGAACCAACGCTAAAGTAACACCTATTCAACACCCTGCGCCTGCTGCTGGTATAATGTCTGGCCACTGCCGGAAAGATGTCCAGACACCAAATTAGGACATGGTCAACCGTCGTGCGTTTTGCCCAGCATACACAACACGCCAAAAAAGGAGGCGGGGTCAGTGCTGGGCCAGCGTTTGCAGCGCTGGCCAAACACCGACCCAACAAATGGCTCGAGTCTTGTGTATGCCGTGCCACCAGTATATTATTTATTATTGTAACGCTGAATATTATGCTTGTAAAATATTGTTATTACATAATTCAAATATAATAGGGTTCAGTTGTGTATGCCTCTCTGGTCTTGAGAGCCAAGATCAAGCGTTCTAGATCTTGACCCTCGAGGCCAGCTGCCGTGACCTCACCAATATTATGGTGAGGTCACAATAATATTATGGTGAGGTCACAACATTTAAAAGACACAACAACACAGCATATCAGCACTCACATGCACGGATATAGAAAACAAACAAAAAAAAGTATATCACCAGATCACGGCATGCATGTGTGTTGGAATATATAGTTATAGCTGCAGACAGATATCTTACTTATCACTCCTCCTTGCGAAAAGGGATGATGTATATTACATTTGTAAAAATAACGAAAAAGGAGGAATACATAAATGCAATAACTGTACATATTATAATACGGGCTTGAACATAGGGTTTTTTTTCCTATAGCTCATCCATTATTATAATCTTATATAAAGAGCATAATGTAATGCTTTAATTTGTTTATATTCACCTGTATTTCTGCCCAATTTAGTATTCTATACACTTGATTTCTGTATTCTAGCTCGTTGACTATGAAATATTTTAAAGACAAGGTGATATGTTCATTTTTCCTTAATAACCAATATTTATAAAGTAAATAACAAATTAGAGATATTATAAATATTATAAAATTGATATATGTTTCCTCACTGTCGCCGAAAATTATCTTATAAGGTGATACAGAGTAGCCAAAGCATTCCTCTACAAGTCTCCGCAAAATACCCGAATTAGGACATTCATAAAGATGATGTAAGATAGAGTGTTGGTTACCACATTCAATACATTTATCATGGTCTTGCAATTTCCATTTTTTCAAATTTATTTCACATGACAAAATTCTATGGATTACCTTAAAATTGAACTCCTTTAATTTAAAATCTTTTACATTGTATTTTTTTTGCTTCAATGCTTCCTTACAATCGCATGATTGGCCTATTATATTTTCTCAAACCTGAAAAGGAGAATATTTTTTTGTATCACTGTGCTCTGTTAATGTCTTATAGAAGTTATTTACTGTTAATTTTGTAACATTAATGTCATTGCTATCAGTTATTTGAGGCGTATGGTCTCCTATGAGTGGTATTAAGGGCTTAAGGGCTTTTTTCATCAATGCCATCTGCCTCCATATATCTCTCTTATTTGTAATAATATTTTCAATGAATGCCTGGTCTAACTTTCCATCTATAAATTGTAAATCTCTAATATGGTGTATACCTCTAACAGTCCATTTATTAAATAATAAGGACGTTGTTCCTTTGGTAGTTTTATTGTAAATACTTATATGTTTATTCCCCCACAGTGGTAGTTCAAGGATCTGCTGTTTGGTAACTGGCTTAGGGTATCTATTTGCTTTAGCATAACTAGTCCATTTATAACATCTATTATTAGAGTACTAATCACATCTCTAGCCGTTTTGATACATTTAATTATCAGATTAAATCACTGTTATTGGGAATAAAACGAATGTTTAAATCTCAATATTTGAAAATGTTTTGTCACAAATTAAACAAATATGAGTAATTTTCAGCCACTTGAAGTTTGGTGTCACGGTAGCATGAGACAACTTCAGGAGGGTGAATTTTCTGTATATAGCGTTTTGACCGTTTAACTCTTACTTCGCGGGGAGCGACTTTAGACGTCATATTCTGACGTCTAAAGTCGCTCCCCGCACTGAAAGAGTACAATATTTATAATGGCCGTAGACCCATACTATAATTATGTATTCAAATAAAGAAAGAGCTAACTAGGCAATGTATGAAGATTTTACATTGAAGAAATCCTTTGGTCTTACATGGTTTAAATAAAAATATTTCAGCGTCTTAATCCTTTAAGTCCTCACGATGCATTAAACCATCATCTTAGATCCCTGAAAACAGACTTTATTTTGCTAAAACTAAGGGTTTTAAGAAGGAAAATTTCTATGAAACTTTTACTAATATATGGCAATTTTCTTACATTTTTCACCCACTTCAAGTCATCTTTATTCACTACAAGTCGAGAATTGCGACAGCTTGTAGTGGATGGAAATGACAATGTAAAGTCAGGCTTGAAAGGGTTGAAGGCTTAAGTGCTAATCACAAATATAACCGTGTTTAGCCTTTTCAAATTGTCTTTCATACTAAAAAATACAAATTAATTTTATTATTCAAACTTCTCTAAATCTAAACATAGATTAACACATTAGTGTTAATCTATGAACTGACATTATGTGTATGTTTTTATTCAAATTACCGATTTAGAACATTATTTTCACCCTCTTCAGTTTGTGTGTCGCGATAGCGAGTCACAACCTCAAGTGGGTAAAAATATATTTTGTTTGTAGCTTAGAGCTTCAACTGTTAACTCTATCAATCATTTCCATTCATTGAACATGTTGAAGGCCTTGAAGAGATATGGTGGATAATTTAAATCTCCTGGCAAAAGTGTCATGATATATTTGTGCCAGATTCATTATTTGGCCGTGCTGGATATACGAAGATAAATCCTGCAATGATGTTGACAAAGATAAGTAATCTCCGAAGAAATGTACTATGCGACATCATTGCAAGTTTATAATAAAAACAAAATAAAATAATCAGCGAATTTGTTGTTCAATAGTTGAATATGATTGTTGAAAGCAAAGAATATGATGCAATATTACAAATAGAAGCAGCCAAGAAGTTTGATGGATGATATAATATAGTTCAGTCAAATTAAGATAAATTGAGGTAAACATTTAAAAAAATTAGGAGATAGTCCTTTTTGAAAAAACTTACAAAATCCAAGATGCCTGTCAAAAATACAGAATCTAACATACCTTTTATTTTAAATGTTATAGAAAGTTATGTTGAGATATTTAATACCATTCTTGTTTTTTACCCCTGGTGAGTGTTTTGTGTAGCAGTCAGCTGTCATAATACAGTTTATTTCCAGCTGTCATTCTCTCTCACTTGGACTCCGGCATGAATAGATTTGTTTTATATTTAATCTTGTTCGTGTTGCTATCCAACAACCATGTCATCTACCAGTTCAACAAGTTATTCTTGGTGTCTGTTGATCTGGTCATTTTTTGCGAATTTGTGATTTTGGGACTTTTCAAGTCTAGAATTCGCGAATTTTCAATTGTATTTGTTTCTTTCTTCCGTAAGTAGGCCTAGCACTAACTCAGTCGTGAAATCTACGACTCCACTCATCCATCGTTATTACATGTAGGCTAGTCCACTGTCACAACACAAATTACGTCAATCACTATACACACATGCATGTATGTCAAGTAGGGCCCATTGCGGCACGTGTTGGTCTTCTCAACTCAGTTTTATGTCAGGTCAGTGCTGGAGATACCAGACCAACGTTGTTTCAGCGTTGGTGTAACATCCAGTGTTAGTTGGCTGGTGACAATGGCCTGCGGTATTGTTATACAACCATATTACTAGTAATTGCCAAAACGGTTCCAATCACTGAATTATATCATCGTCATCAACAGCAGGGAGAGTCATAGCATATTATACACAATGATGATGTATTCTATTCCAGAGTAATTCTTTTGCACGCAAACGCCAATCATTTTCGATGATAGGTAGACCTACCGCTATTATAATAATAATTTTAACGAGAAAATCTCAGGAGTATTATTATAGATCTATAAAATATGCTTTTACGTAATTATAGGGAACGAAACAAATATTGCACCAAAAAACGAACACATTATATGGGACAATAGCATAAATTGCAAGATTTATAGCCACTTTTTGTTCATCAGCACTGTGGCTATTATTAGAATGTGTATTCATGTGGATTGAATAAATGTTTCCCATTGCATAATGCTAGAATAGTTACCCACATATATATATTGATCACACATTTGTGCAGTTTAGGAATTCCTGCAGCCTCGATAGTGAGTACACACAGCCTCATCCTCGTGATCTTCGCTCAATATTGCAAGTGATTAAATTAGGCCATGGGCTACAACAACCTACCTTAAACACCTCCCCCCCTCCATATTTCACCCACACCAATTTTTTGTTAAACCTTGATATGTCTAAAACATGAAATGAGATGTTAACAGCAAAAAAATAGGGGCGAACTTTATATTTTGACCCCTTATAGGGGCTACCCCCAAACCTTTCTAAAATTAGGGGGTACAGCTGGAGGGGGAAATTTCGCTTTTAATGCTCATTGATGTATATGGATAAAAATAGCCTAGTAAAATTTCCGCTCTTTCTAACCATGCCTGCTGTGGAGATGCCACTGGCTGCGTTATTGGTGAAATTTCAGTTTGACGACACCTACCCTCAAAAAATAAATACAAATCGTTAATAAAAGAAATAGTCGAACCAAGAGATCTAAAACGGAAATGGTTGGTAATCTAAAGTTTTATAGTACTTTATGGCTTCCTTAGGGTCTACAAATGTTATTTACGTCGTATGCAAGATTAGCATGCTTGAGGTTTTTAACAATTGGCATAAATCCAAGATGGCCGCCATTTTTACTGAAAATAACATTAATTGGGCCATACTTGGGTGTTTTTTTTTATTTTATTTTAAAACACTTTTGAAGTTGCTAAGTAGTCTTGATAGATGCTGAAGTGAAAACAAATGTGTGTAAAGGTCTAGGTCATTCTCAATATAAACATTATGGATATAATAACCCCACCGTCAGGAGGTTTAGGTTTTTAGTCATTTTGGTTGGTTTGTCTGTCCATCGGATAACGTAAAAAATAATTAACGGATTTGCATAAAATTTTCGCCAGAGGTGGGTCTCGGACAAAGGCGTAATATGTGAGATTTAAGGAATGAACCGGATCACGGTCCAGATCCAGGATCCGGATTACGATCCAGATTACGATGCGGATTATATAACGATAACACGGATTCCCATGCATTTTTTTACCAGAGGTGTGTCTCGCCCCAAGGACCAATCCATTTAATAAATTTCGGAATGATCCAGACTACGATCCGGATTTTGGACATCAATATTAAAAACAAAGCATTCTACAACAGCAATTTTCATTATTAGACAGTATGCTGACTAGTTCACCCTAGTTTACCCTACTTCAACTTATCTGAGATCTCTAAAATTAAGCATCATTGTTCAAATTATACCTTTATATAGCTGTCATAATTCACAAGTGCATAGTTGCGAAAAATTACGCAACACTTTATATTTGTTTTATATGCCCTCAAGCTAAAAAGATGACTCACGTAACTATGCTAGTAAATTAGATTACATAAATGTACTTTTCATTTAAGCTGCAAAAGTACGATGTACTTTGAAAAACGGGAATATGAAACAGCAAGTAAAATTTCGGCATAATCAGATTCGCACAAAGTTACACTCGGGTGTGTCGAATACAAGGTATATTTTAAAGCTGGTTGCATGTGAATATTTCTAGTCATCATATTACAATGTGCAAGAACAAAACAATACATATATTATTGTAGCTAACTTTAGATAATCCAAATGGTTATATTCACTATTATCAAAAATATTACAACATTATCGAAATGCGATGTTATTCTCAAATTTATGATCACAGTATGATACATAATGGGACCTCATGATGATTTGTAAGGATACATCTAATAATGTAAATATGACATGTGTGGCATCGTCCCATATCAATGATAGTACCAGGTTTATATAATTTGGTCAATTGTCAACATTACCATCATCAACTGTCGATTTTAATTCATTCTGACATACATCAGAGGCTGCACACGAACATAATCCAATACACGAAATTCCATTCTGGTAGCATGTACATCCCGTCGAACACATTTGTCTATGACTGCAGTCACAATATTTCACTATCCTGTTTCCACCTAAGTCTGGATATTCTATATGTGCATGTTTACATACTCTTGTTCAAGAAAACTACCTTCACCTCAAGTTCCAGCAAAGACGTGTCATGTGTCTTTGATATAATATGTTCTCAACTTATTGAGGTCCTGGTGGTAAATTTTATATTTCCCTTTCTGATCATAGAGGTTAGCAATGAAATGTCGGGCTTCAAAAAGAGCAACAGCTGCATCATTTCCCGATATCTTTGAGAGACCTTTAAATTTGTCTGGATACTTTGTGAGCACTTTCATAACGGCTTTTTCCCCAAACCATAGATTGCAGATACTGTATCACAACCTGTAAGAGATTGTACTTCAGGTAATATGTCACAAAGAGTACCATCCAGCTTACCACATATGTGACCCATCTGTACATAATAAGTCGCATGTCGGTAAAATAAAATATGGTACCATTGGATACCATTGGTTAGCACAGAGCTGGGGCTTTAATATGACACCAAGAACATGAAATTATGTTGATCCGGAGCGGAGTTATGATCATTTTAGTGACGTGAATGGGTCAATATTTCAAAAAATGAAAATGGAGAAAAATGGCTTTAAAGTCATGGCAAAAATTTGATGTAAGCTCTTCATAGTATAAAAAATAAGTCCTTATGGCCGGATAGGATTTTTCGGCCAAACCTACAAATTTTGTATATATAGTTTTTAACGATTGCTTTTTATAGCTCAGGATGTCTACTTTCAGAATCTGCCGGGGTGACTTTGGTTAACTTCGATCACAATCATGTGATATGTCACTTCTGACTAATATTGGGACGTAGAACCCATTTCTGGCCCTAAAATGAAAATTCTAGGCTTTAACCCTTTAAGCCCCCACGATGCACTAAAGCATCATTTTACATCCCTGAAAACATACTTAATTTTCCTACAACTAAGGGTTTTAGAACTAAAATTTCCATGAAACTGGTTAACCAATACGTGATAATTTTTTTTAATTTTTAAACTACATCATGTCATCTTCATCCACTACAAGTCGAGAATTCAGGATTGAAAGGGTTAAAGCATCAAAATCTGAAAAAAAGCGCCAATATTAGCCCATATTATGCATATTGCTCATTTTCTCAACTTGTAGGGAGCCGACATGCGACCCATTTCGTGCAGATGGGTCACTTATATCGTGCACAGGCGTGTACCTTCGTTTGTCTGCTGTTGTTGTGACATTACCAGTGTGAATCCAGAGTTTGGCTGTATTAGTCAGATATTGATAGTAGTGTACAGCTAAGACAAGTACATCAGTATCTGGAGAATTGATGATTATACGCCCATTTCTATTTGATTTTGCAAAAACTTTGTCGGAAGAAACAGCATGGAATATAATTTTGCTATCTGCTTCTTCGTGTGAGCTGAATAGATCGTGTGCTTTTACGATTCCAGTATGTGTTATTCTGAGAACTTCTTCTCCATTTCCACTGCCTACGAGATACAAGGTCTTCTCATGGCGTGTATGCGTAAATTCTTCACAAGCGGCTTCCAATACTATTATATACAATATGTTGAGCCAGTGACAAAGAACGACGCTGTATGTCATCTGTGTGCGATATAGATTGAACTCATAAGAATGTTTGTCCACGAACCAAAGTGCAATCTTTCTTACTCTTTCTGGTACATAATGTTCACTACTATCTCCTATAGAGCATTCCCAAGGTGGTGGATAATCAGAGTCTGTTTCAAGTTTTGCCATTTCCTTTCTCATAATGCATACAGCCTGGTGAAGAATCAAATCATCAGACTGTTCATATGATGATGGGAGTGTGAATATACTTGGGTTTTCACGTTTTGTATCTGATTTGGCTTTACTGGCAGCTTTTACAGCATCAGCGAGTGTAACAGAGCTGCTAAATATGAAATTTGACTGTCCCTGTCCATTTTGTGGTAAGACAGTTATCTCATCCCCGAAATATTTCTCCAGTTTTCTTTGGAGATTAGCAGATTTGTATGAATCAAGAATATTTGGATTGAATTTTTTCAACATTTTAAGCAGATATGACAATGTGAATGCTTTGCCCAAAATTATGACATTTTGCTTAATCTCGTCAACAAGTTTTTGAAAAGCTTCTTGAGAAACGCCTGCAACCGGTGTAGAGAGTGTAATACTGCTTCTTTCCGCCCTAAGGATGTACTTTGTCATACAATAATTGTGATAGGGGGCCTCTTTAGCAATGAGATCTTCTTCTTGAATTTTCATTAAAGTTTCATGGTCACCAAGTTTTCTTGCAGCCCTAATTAAAGCATCACATCTGTTGTCACATCTGTTGTTTGTAATACATAGTTTTCAGTCTTGTCCACAGCGAATCTTATTACACAGAACACAAACAAACAGTTGATTATTGAGCTGGACAAGGACGATCTTGTGGATATGCTGTGCAGACATTTGTCGTGGTAAGGTATGTATCTCAGAGTGTGCAGCATGTGATATATTTGTCTTGCTTGTGTAGGATGAAAAACAATGCCAATGGTAAACTGGTCCCGTGGACAATAATTTGTTGTCATCAAGAGCATCGTCCTCCTTTAAGCGATGGTAGACTTCATCTTTTCGGTTTTGTGCTGTTCTCAGAAAGCTCGATATTCCTGATAATGTCCCTTTGGTTAATTTAACCTTTGTTTGTGTCTGGCACTTTAGACATTGTGAATAATCATTGGATGCTTCCACATTTACTTTACATATATGCGTCTCATGTTTCTATCAGTGGCGGATCCAGAATGTGCAAGAGGAGGAGGCGTAAGCCACATTTTGGCTGAAAAAAGGGGTGTCAGCTTCACTTTATTAAAAAAAATGCATGAAAAATAAATATTTTCACCAATAACGGGGGGCGTATGCTGGATCCGCCACTGTCTATGACACAACACAAAGCTTACCAGTTATACAATCCAATCTTGCAGAATCAGCAATAGAAAACTGCATGTTGAGTACAGTGTTTAAAATACGCCCGCCACGTCTTGGAGAATTATGTAAACTTATGGCTAGTTTTTTTCCTAGCATGTATTTGTAATGTTTCAATACAACGGTTGTTTTTATTGGATTAACGCCAGCATCATAATAGCGACCATGTGCGGTTTATTGTATATGTTACATGTGTCGCCTGGACCATATAATAACAATGCTTGTTATGCCTCTTATCTAAGGGGTCTTGTCAAGTTGAAAAAAATCAAAAAATCCGAGAAAAACTCGGATTGGGCAGACCTAACGCACCCACCCGCCCATCATTTTTTTGGAAACAATTGGAAGCATGAAAACAACACAAAAAACAAGAAAAAACACACAATTTCCACAAAAAACTACACTCTGAGCTGGGACTTGACCCACTTCCGAGTTTTTCTCGGATTTTTTTAATTTTTTTCAACTTGACAAAACCCCTAAAACAAACTAGGCCCAGGTCCCGCGAGCAGTAGGAATACATTGGAGTATATAGGAACAATGTTGTTTTAATGTTGGGTAACCGGCTACGACGCTGGCCCAACAAAAACACAGCATTGGGGCAATGCTCCGTGCTTATAATACATTTATAGATTTTTTCAAAAAAGGGTATTCTGACTCACCAAGATATGACCTTGGATCTCAGTCAAAATAACACGAAAACGAGGTAATATACTTATATGTAATACGATCGTTTTAATGTAAACGTATATATAGTCTATTTTGTCCCATTTTTTACCTTGAAATAAACGTTGTGGCCTTGAAAATTTACTTCGAATAATCAAAATAGTATCAGAAATGGATATTCAAGTCAAAATCACATCGAAAAGCAAGTATTACACGTGTTTTATTTTTTAATTGCTAAATTTCATATTTCCCCATTACTTGACCTTGACTTTAAAAGTGACATTTTTACATTAAAAATCTTGAATATCATCAAATATGATTATAAATGTTTCTTTCTGTTAAAACACATCAAAATGTGGTATTACACTTGTTGCTATTTGTATTTGTTAAAAAACACATTTTCGTATTTTGACCTAGATATTGACCATTTGACCCTGAAAACGACTTATGATCTACATAATAATATCAAAATGGATTTCCAAAGCTCAAATTACACGAAAAAGATGTATTACACTTGTCTCTAGTTTTATTTCTTGAAAATTGCTATAAGAAAATGTTAAAACATAAAAAAAGTGGCGGCCATCTTGGATTTATGCAAATTAGGCATCCTTCGAGCAATTGAATTGCGGGTAATTTTTAACATATTTTTCTGTAGTCGATTCTGGACTGATTGGTAATTGATTTTAAACTTTTTCAAATTGTGGTGGGCCTGGGGGTCTTTTGTCACAACATGACTGAATTATTATAATTATTAATTAATTAACACCCCACCTGTCTTTAACTCTAATTTTAGCAGCTTTTGCAGATAGCCACCGCTCCACAGCAGGCACCATCGGAAAAAAGACAAAATTTCTGGCCTATATTTTCTGAACCCAGATGTGTGTATGCTCAAAAAGAAGTGTTATTTATAATTATAAATGTCCTATATTTTTTTAATGAAACATATTGTGGCCTTAAATGAACATATATAAATTTAGCATGGGCTGAAATCTGAAACATTATTTTTTTCTCGGAATTTGTGTGTATAATTTCTTATCCACTTGTTTTTACATAATTTGTGTGTGCTGAATTCGAATCTGTCGGATAACATTCTATATTTGGTGACGTTCACCTTCAAATTAGCAAAACACAAAATGGCTGCTAAAATGTAAAGAAACCCCGGTATTTTCTATGTTTTTTTCGCACAAGAAAGCACAATTGATGATTTCGGCAAGATTTTTATTATATATTATTTTCTAGTGACGAGTAAATTTAAATGAAAAAATACAAAATGGACGCAAAATACACATTCATATGAACAAGAAACAAAATGACTATCAAAATGTAAATTAAACATTTTTTTTTATTTGTGGCTCGCAATTGCTCAATTTTTTTATTTTGTATGACTTGGGGGCCGAAAAAAACATCTCTGGTGTTTATTGTTTATCGTCTGACCTATAGTTTATCGTAAAATCTAAGATGGACGTCATTTTACATATTTACTATAAAAATAATGACGTCATTTTAAATACTAACCAAATCAAAGTATGTTAGAATATGCTGTGATTAAATACAGTTTCGAATGCCTTGCAACCTCATCTGCCGTATTACGTAGTCTATTTTTTAGTTTTCCATTAAACAAATGTTGTTTATGATATTATAGTTCACGTGCATAAAAACAGCTTTTATTTGTGTGCTGGCGGTAACCATTTTGAACTTGAAGGTCAAACAAAGATCATTTAGATCGAAAAACACGAGACATACATTTATCAACTCTAAATCATGCAGAAACCAGAAATCCTGCAATAATATGTAACACAAATATAGAACATATGTGTTTTAGGTGGCCATTTTTTGTTTTGATTATTTGAAGGTGAATAACACCAAAGATAGAATGTTAACTGACATATTCGAATTCAGCACACTCAAATTATGTAAAAACAAGCGCTAAATACACAGTCCAGGCTAAATACACACATTTTCATAAAACGGCTGCAATATTCTCTCATTTAAAAATATATAATGCCATGTACAAATCTAAATGACACTCATTTTTAAGCAAATACACATATGGGTTCAGAAAACATTAGTTAAATATAGACATGGCCAATAAATATGTTTTATTAAGTCGTCTCCATTGACCATGCTAACCAGCTTGTTTTATTGTCGATTTCGGTTATTTTGTAATAAAAAAAACATGTTTCAACGTATTTGTAGAGATAACTTTTTAATCCACTGCATCATGCAATAAATCAGTAGACCGGAAATTTAATTATCTTTTATATGGTATATTGCATGTGAATAGCAAACACATAGGCCAGACGTGGCTGGGGGTAAGGTGTCACCCGGAATGGGAATTTAGGCCACTGTTATTTTCACATGGCTGGACTATTCAGGGGCCAGAATCAACCTGTTGATCAGGTAACTGCCGCTGCTTTACTTAAATATGGCCAGATGTGTACATGACCTATGTGTGTTTTTTTCATTTTGGAAAAATCTAGCCTATTACACATTTTCGCCCTCTGAGTAGTGAAATGTTCAGCTATATTAATATATTTAATATCAGCAGAAAGCTACTGGTACAGGCTTTCACGTGGATGTAACATATTTTCTGTCAGATCTTTGAAAAATGCACAAGAGAGCTTTAAGTTGGTATTTTAACCCCTAATTTTATCTATTTTTTTACTTTTTTAGTAAATAGCGAAAATACTTTTTTCTTAGACGTTTTTTTATATGGCATATGTGTTTAGTTTTGATTCAGACATGTTCTAGAACTATCGTTGACTTAAAATAACCCATTTGGAATAAAAAATAATGAGTAATGTTAACATATTACACGCGTTTTTGGTTAGACGTAACAATTGGCGAGCTTTTCTTCAGGCTCGGGAAAATTGACCATATCTCACATTATTGCCCACTGAGCAGTAAATTTTTGAGCTATATAGCTATATTTAATATCAATAGAAATCTACTGACACAGTAGTAAAATATGTTGTGTCCGATCATTGACAAAGTAATAAATGTTTAGTTTTGATTCAAACATGTTCTAAAACTATTGTTGACTTAAAATAAACCCATTTGGAATAAAAAATAATGAGCTATTTGAACATATTACACACTTTTTTTGGTTGGACGTAAAATTTGAGCACTTTTGACTATTTACTGAGAAAGTATGAAAAATAGGCAAAATTAATAACAACTTAAAGCTCTTTTGTGCATTTTTCAATGATCCAACACAACATGTTTTACATCCATGTGAAAGCCTGTGTCAGTATATTTCTAATAATAATAAATAAATTAATATAGCTCAAAATTTGACTGCTCAGTGGGCAATAATGTGATATATGGTCAATTTTCCCGAGCTTGAAGAAAAGCGAGCTAATTCTACGTCTAACCAAAAAAACATATTCCAAAGCTGAGAGAAAAGTATTTAGACTATTTACCGAAAAAGTAATAAAAACAGGCAACATTAAGGGTTAATATACAATTTAAAGCTCTATTTTGCATTTGTCAATGACCAGACACAGCATATCTTACACCCATGTGAAGGCCGGTGCCAGTAGCTTTCCATTGATATCAAATATATTGAAATAGCTAAACATTTGACTACTCATTGGGCAAAAATGTGAGATACAGTCAATTTTCCCGAGCCTGAAGAAAAGCTGACCATAAAAGTGTGTAACATGTTCACATAACTTTGTATTCCAAATGGGTTTATTTTAAGTCAACAATAGTTATAGAACATGTTTGAATCAAAATTAAGCATTTATACCATACAAAATCAGCTGAGAGAAAAGTATTTTGACTACCTGCTGAAAAAGTCTGAAAATTGGGTATAATTGAGGGTTGCATTTTTCGAAGATCGGACAGAAAATATGTTACATCTACGTGAAAGCCTGTGCCAGTAGCTTTCTGTTGATATCTAATATGTCGATATAGCTCAAAATGTCACTACTCAGTGGGCGAAAATGTGTAATACGGTGGATTTTTTCAAATCGGAAAAAATCGCGCATAGATGATGTACACTTTTGGCCATATTTCAGTAAAGCAACGGCAGTTACCTGATCAACGGGTTGATTCTGGCACCTGAATAGTCCAGCTATGTGGAAATAAAAGTGGCCTAAATTCCCATTCCGGGTGACACCTTACCCCCAGCCACGTCTGGTCTAACATACGTTTGCGTAACCCTATCCACTACCTACTATAAGGGGTCAACATATAAAGTTCCGCCCTATTTTTTTGCTGTTAACATCTCATTTCATGTTTTAGACATATCAAGGTTTAAAAACCAAGTTGGTGTGGGTGAGATGTGGGGGGGGGGGGGTGCACGGTGGGTGGTTGTAGCCCATGCCCTAAATATAATAGTTCTTGTGGTCAGTAGGCTTCACTAGGCTTCATGTGAGAACAGGATGTGGTTGTTCATCCACCGAGTCCAAACCACAATTCCATGCCTGCAAATTACTACTCAGCCAGATAAGAGCTGCATTTGGAAAAAAACATTATGGCAAAAACATATCCAGCTGGTACGAGTCTGCAGACAAATAGGAAGCATTGAGATACCCTAATATGTTCCTTCAGTTTTGGTTGTTTGTAAGTTATAGTCATGACTGATTATCGAAATATAGAAACATGCACGACATGTTTGAGTAAGTCATTGCACAGGAATGCAGAATACCCGCGCACGTAAATTGAACCCCCGCCGACCGATGCACCCCCTCACCATGAAGGCTTGGGTGATGTTTCTCTGGGTTTGAGTCAAATACCAATAGCTTGACAATTTCGATCGACTTAGTTTTGGAAAACAGGGGGTCAGGGGTTTGAATCCGCCACTGCACAATGCACACGTAACAAACAAGTGTTACGCAATAAATGTGAATTCGCCAAACCAGTGGGTGAGCGTTAATAACCTAATTAATACAGAGTGTTTTATCATGATCAGTGTGGGACTGGAGGTAAATTAGCGATAAGTCAACTATATTGAGAGGGCTAACATATGGCGTATATGAAGGGCAGTATATGGTGCTCATGAAGGGCAGCATGACGCTCACGTAGGGAAGCATGGCTCTCATGAAGGGCAGTATGGCGCACATGAAAGCAACATGGCGATCATGAAGGGAAGCATAGCGCTAACGAGGGTAGTATTGCCAACATGAAGGGCGGCATAGCGCTCATGAAGGGAAGTATGCCGCACACGAAGGGCAGTATGGCGCGCATGAAGGGCAGTATGGCGGACCTGAAGGGCAGTATGTCGCAAATGAAGGGCAGTATGGTGCACATGAAGGGCAGCATGGTGCACACGAACGCAGGATGGCGCACATGAAGGGCAGTATGGCGCACATGAAGGGCAGTATGACGCACATGAAGGGCAGTATGACGCACATGAAGGGCAGTATGACGCACATGAGGGGCAGCATGGCGCACATGAAGGACAGTATGACGCACATGAAGGACAGTATGACGCACATGAAGGGCAGTATGACGCACATGAAGGGAAGTATGACGCACATGAGGGGCAGCATGGCGCACATGAAGGACAGTATGACGCACATGAAGGACAGTATGACGCACATGAAGGGCAGCATGGCGCACATGAAGGGCAGCATGGCGCTCATGAAGGGCAGCATGGCGCACATGAAGGGGAGCATGGCGCTCATGAAGGGCAGCATGACACTCATGTAGGGCAGCATGGTGCTCGTGGAGGGCCGCATGTCGCTCATGAAGGGCAGCATGACTCTCTACCATGTTAGAAATAACTAAGTGAAACACTTTATTTGCATGAAATCCATTATCAGTCTGATTACACTTTGTTTCCACGCAATCATAAATTCATTATCAGTCTAATTAATATATTTGTTTCCATACATATCAATTATCAGTCTAATTACTCTAAGTTTCCATAGAATAATATATCCATTATCTGTGTAATTACATTTATTGTCCGTACAATAATATATTCACTATCAGTCTAATTACACTTAATTTCTCTACATAATATATCCACTATCAGTCTAATTATTCTTAGTTTACATACAATCACATAGCCATTATTAGTCTACTTACTTCTAATTTCTGTACAATCATATATCCATTATCAGTCCAATTATTCTTAGCTTACATACAATCACATAGGGCCATTATTAGTCTAATTACTCCTAATTTCTGTACAATAATATATCCAATATCTGTCTAATTACTCTTAGTTTCCAGACAAAAGTATATATATTATCAGCCTAATTACTCTTTGTTTCCATAAAATAATATATCCATTATCAGTCTAATTACTCTTTTTTTCATACAATAATATATCCATTATCAGTCTAATTATTCTTTGTTTCCATACAATAATATATCCATTATCAGTCTAATTACTCCTCTTTTATATACAATAATATGTACATTATTATTCTAATTACTCTTAATTTCCATACGATCATATATCCATTATCAGTCTAATTACTCTTAGTTTCCATACAATCATATATACATTATCAGTCTAATTACTGTTAGTTTTCATACACTCATCATAGTCATCATCCTTCTAATTCAACTCTTAATTTCTGTACAGTCATAATTGTACACATTATCAGCCCAATTAATATTAGTTTCCATACAATCGTGTATCTATTTCCCGTCCAATTACTCTTCATTTACATACAATCACTTATCATTATCATTTGTGTACAATCAGATATCATTATCAGTCAAATTACTCTTTATTTCCATACACTCATAGATCGTATCTTAGCCTGACATTGTTCATAAGGCTCAGCAGGTACATCTTTAAGTGTGGTTATATTGACCATCACCCTTTTTCTCGGGAGGTTCTAACCTCCGGAAAACTATTTAGAACATTGGATACCCACTATACATACAAGGTAAAAGTCATTTATATGGTTTGTAGGAACCAATTTAACCTTACTCCTGCTAAGTTATCTTTTTTAAATTTCACCCACTTGATTAGCCTAGAGTTATTGATTAAATAAAACAGAATTGTGATAAAAATGGTGATGTAAACATTGTATATCACTTACTGCATAATCGCATTAGTGTTGCTGGTCACACCGTTTTTCTATGCATAGACTAATGTGAAACTCCCCAAGTTCATCAGTTCAGTTAAAATACTAATTATACTTTCATCCAAGGAAATACACTTACATCTTCAAAAGAACGTCAAGAAAAGTATATGCCTTGTTAGAAACAAAAACATATTGTAAATCAGACATTCAACTCAACCACTAATCACATGACCAATGTCAAGCATAGAGCGCAGAGACGTCATTGTATCTACGCGTTGATTATTTTTCAAATGCAGCTTGCCCACCCTGATACGTGGAGCTGATGATGCCACAGCAGGGCTATTTGTCAGCTTACAATCTGCATACAAAGTCAGTTTTTCCAGGTATGTGATATTCAAGCGACACAGCAGGCTGTGAAGATCAGATACTGTGCATGATATATCATAAATGTGTATTTCCTTCAATAACATAGGCCTCTGAAACAACCATTGAAAAACGATCATGACAAGGCCTCCAGATATCAGATCAGTGGTGACGGAATTTTAGGAGCTGTCAACAACATTATTGTGGTAAAATGACATCCCCGGAACATTTTTTTAGGTTGGTGACAGTTGGTTATGGCTTAGGTTATTACTTTATTTGAAAAACATAGATAAACAATATTTTCGAATAAATGTTGATGAATGTGTAGCCTTTGCTTGAATGGGAATGTTATAAACAGCATAGAACTGTGGGTTAACATGTAAATGAAGAAATTGTAAACATGACATTTGAAACACCCATGACATATGAGTCTATATCAAAAAACACTAGCTCCTTTCCTGAAACTGTTTCAAAGTTGAAACTGACATAGAGCATAAGCTCTATTCAGATAGTTTTCCACTTGAAAATAAAATGCTTTAATGTTTGTCATACTAAAGTTAAAGTGAAAACCAGAGGGTGCCGTAATTTGTAGACAAGGCAAAATCACTCATAGTCAAGCTAACCTGCCCTAACAGGTGTTTTTCTCGATGTATTTCCAATCCAAGAAGGCCACCAAAATATACACCTATATTGATATTAGAATTCAATTAAAGTAACTTTTTAAACAAATTTACTTAATATTACAAGCAACACACCATTTTAACACACCATATTAGACGTGCAATCCATTTATATATATACGAAGTGGTCTCACACTGAAAGTGTCTTGGTAGATTATTATATTCTGGGTTATACCTTCATTACAAAAATGTGTCACTCTTTTACTTGTGAATCACAAGAGACTAATTTATTTATAGTATATTATTAAATTAGACGCATATATTCAACTCGGCACTTTACTATAGACCATGTGATCAGAGTGGTCAACTCTACATTTTGCATAACACAAGAACTTGACGATACTAGAAGCCAAAACAAAATAGAGTGTCAAATGCCATATCTCATGTGATAATCATTGGATGGAAATATATATTTAAATAAATGCAAACTATTATTATTTCACTTGCCTTATTTTGAAGAGGTGTATCACGTAACATGTCATTCATAGTGCCTCCAGGAACTAGACAGAGTGTATGCAGATCCAGTTGCGAGAGGAGAGAACTCAAAGTGTTGATTTTTATTAGATTATCTATCTGCACGATGTTCACAGTGATACGCGGTATTGGGTAGTCTGATAAGGGGCCGTGTTGTATCATACAGTTGCTTATCACATTCAGGTTGCTGATTTGGGTTATCGACAGACATGACAGCAACAAGTGAACATCAGTGGCCGGCCATGATATATCTGCAAGAACTAATGTCTCAATCGACAGACGCACCTACAATGAATATATAAGAGCAGAAAATGTGTATCACCTGCTTACAAAAATATGGTGATTTAATTCAGTTTCAACTTTAAAATGAATTTATGATAATTCAATTAGCTAATTTTGTTTTTCAACTGTAAAATATATTAATTATTGAGTAGATATGACTTAAGAATGATTATAATTAGTTTGCCTTCTATAAATAAAATATTTATTTAATTTGTTTAAATAAACTGGCAAGATAGCATACATTTATTTATATGACTAAGCATTATATCTCATCTTCTAGTTAGTTATATAGGTTAGTAATATATCTAGGTTGTTGATGCTACTTTTTTATATTCAGAAAACCTGAATGTCTTACCTTGGATTTTAATGATGCACACAGCGGCATGTCCAATACATGACAATCTTTACACAGAATGAGGCTCGCTATTCGTATTTTAGAAAGTAGAGCCAAGAGTACATCTATTGCTATTGACGCCTGTATGTTGGTTTGATGTACGTTGACGCTGGACCTCAGGGAGGCAGATGGTGGTCCATATCTCAGCTGACATAATGGAGTGATGATAAGATGGTCTAACGTTGTAAGTGACAGACAATACATCAGCTTATGGACATCCGTGGTAAGCCATTTAATGTCATCCAGATATAATTTCTTGATTGATATTTTTGCCTAAAACAGATCAGAAACTGAGGTTTATTACATCTTAGCAAAATTAATTTCCTTACACGATACAACGTTATGTACTCAACAGTCATGAAGACAGTATCTGGCACAATACAATGCATGTGACATGCAGACAAAACATGGCACTAGGTAGATTGCACATGTAGGTGTTATATATACTTTACTTATTTTGTAAAAAAATAAATTACTTGAATTGTTTTCATATTTAAGTGTCTAGCTATATGTATCACGATCCAGGAGAGATTATAATTCACATGCATTGTGTAGATCGAGTGCAGCGAGCTATGGCCGCCCCACCAACATTGTGGCAATTTTATGTCTCGTACTTGTTGAATGTAGCCATGTAAACCTACACTAAAGTCAGCTCCAAGGAGTCATTGATCAATTATTGCAAGAGCCAGGTCCGTGACGTCATCATCACCATCACCATACCCATCACCCTCTTCATTATCATTATTATTATCATTATTATTATTATTATTATTATTATTATTATTATTATTATTATTATTATTATTATTATTATTATTATTATTATTATTATTATTATTATTATTATTATTATTATTATTTCTGTTGTTGTTGTTGTTGTTGTTGTTGTTGTTGTTGTTGTTGTTGTTGTTGTTGTTGTTGTTGTTATCATTCTTCTTCTTCTTCTTCTTCTTCTTCTTCTTCTTCTTCTTCTTCTTCTTCTTCTTCTTCTTCTTCTTCTTCTTCTTCTTCTTCTACTTCTTCTCATTATTATTATTATTATCATTATTATTATTATTATTATTATTATTTTTATTTTTATTATTATTATTATTATTATTATTATTATTATTATTATTATTATTATTATTATTATTATTATTATTATTATTATTATTATTATTATTATTATTATTATTATTATTATTATTATTATTATTATTATTATTATTATTATTATTATTATTATTATTATTATTATTATTATTAGTAGTAGTAGTAGTAGTAGTAGTAGTAGTAGTAGTAGTAGTAGTAGTAGTAGTAGTATTACGCAATTAGTGAATAATCATCATTAGATGGCTTACCTGTGAGGAAGGGTTGTATGTTGCTATGTGCCGAACCTCACAGTATTCATGGAAGGCAAGATCCTGCACATCCAGGTGTGAGAGTAATGTTACCAGGGTCTCTAGTCTCTATGTCTAGTGATGTCTGCATCTGTAATTGGTCCACTTGTATTAGTGATCTTGGTGCTGGTAATGGAGCACTGTATCTAAGCTCACATGGGGGAGATACCAGCAGAGTATGTATATATTTAATTCCCAGTGATGACAATAAACTGTGGATAGTTGATGCAAGCCAGGAGCCTTCACACAAATATATTTTCCGTATTGATATTTTCATCTGAAAGATTACATAATAATAAGTGGACAGATCTATACGAAGCAATACAACATTTGTGCATATTGTGTTCACAGTGAATTTACCATACATATGTAATATATCCCAAGTGGACTAGCTTGTTTAATGACTTTCTAAAAGACCAGGGTCACCACAACTGTATAACCTACCAGTTTGGGTCTGTCATGCTAGGCCTATATAAGACCATTTTGAAATATAATCAATTTATAAGACACTCTCACAGTGAGATACAATAGGGCATGTCTGGACTGTCAATAGCAAACAACGGTAATGTTATTATAACACTCAGGCTATATCTTACGATGTCAATGTATCTTAGGGTTGGAATTCACTGTTATAGTAGAATATTAGAGCAAACAAGCTGTTTCTTAAAATAATCTAGGCCCTAATGCCTGTTACATGGATTCTCAGATGTACATATCTGCTAGTTACAAATTAAAATATTTTTTTTAAGAGGGCAACACTAAACAACACGAAACAACAGTAAGTGGTAGCAGCTACAGTTTATATAAATACAGTCTGAGAGCACGACCTGGAAGCTTGGACATCAAAGATGGTGAACGAAAGAGTACATTGTTTTTGACTATCAATGACAAATTCCACCAAGTTTAGTGACATAAGATTAAGATATTTTCAAAGAAAAAAAATACTTTTTTCATTGATATTGCTCTTATGCTACTAGCATGTTTATAATTACTGTGAAATTATTTCAGATAATATCTAGGATTCATTTAAAAGTGTATTTGATAACCTAATAACGGCTTAAATCTTAATTTCAAAAGTACCAAAGCATGACTTCGAATTAAAAGAGAGTTAACATTAGCACAATCTATTCACCGTGGGGAATGGTGTTGGTTTGTTTGACACATCATGTATTTGGCATTCAGAGAAAAACTTGAGTATATCCACTTCTAAATGAGAGAGGAGAGCCACTACGGTGTCTGTTGTCAATGACGGCTCAATCTGAACAATATCTATATGGACAGCTGAGTTTGGTATCGTAGATAAAGGTTTGTAAGTAAGCTTACAATTCTGACAAATTAACAATCTCCCTGTTTGTATGATACAAAGACATGACATGAGTCTATGGATGTCTTTAGTCTGCCAAGATATGTCATCAAAACCTAACATATTCACTGATATATCAGCCTGAAAAAAATACGTATGTATGTTATTCACTGTGTCGACTAACATAGATAATAAGCAGAGATACAAAGTATTAATCATGAATTGTTGTTATATTATTACAAACAAAACACATAAACGTTACGCTAAACGTAGTATGTTAACATGCACTAATGAAGCTGATAATGATGATGCACCTGATGTTTTGGTGGTTTGTATGTATCCATGTCCAGCACCTGGGCACCATTTTGGAAGCAAAGATCATGTATCTGTATCTGAGATAAGAGCGATTGTAGAGTGTCTATCTTTAAATATGATCTTATAATTGTGGTATTTACTCTGACCAGGGGTATGGCTCTAGAAGGTGATGATCCATGACTCAG
>OZ024912.1:8099458-8259998 GCA_964017125.1 Flabesymbios commensalis
CAGACAGAATCGCATCACTTTTTCAAGCATAAATGATATGTATTGTTCTTTGACATCTGAGTACGAAGGGCAGCAGAATACAAAATTAAATTCATCTTCAATAATAAATAGACCGCCCCTAACACACAATGGACAAACAAGTTGAGCTATTTCTAAAAAAAATACCAGTGTGTCTGCCTGTCTCTATTACAAGCGAATGATTAGAGCATCTCAACCTGCAAAATATTTCTCTGTGCTTCTTTATTTTTGAAATATCAAGATACGGTTCTAGACCAAATTCTGTTTTAAACATACTATATGGTCTCACCACCCCAAATGCCGCTGCTATTGAAATACATGTAAACTTCCTCAATTCCATGGGCCGATTTCATCTCTTTTCGACAATATCCACATATAGTGTCGCATATCATGACAAAACCTGATCTGTCTTTTTTCAAAAACAGGTCCCATATATGTTTGGTAGCCAGACAGATTTTGAGCTACAGTCCATGACGTGTATAAATGTCAGAACAGCTCAAAATTAGCTCTAACTCTTACCTTCTGTTACAGACCGGACACACATTCTTTTAACCCACTGTACCCCTGCGAGATTATCATGAAACAGTTATATCTGATATCCTGCATGACGGAAACAAGGTGTGCTTATTAAATATTCACAAAATTATAGCCTGTTTTTATATGTTTTTAATTCAACAGAGGTTAGAACAGAAGCATTAAAAATATTTTGTGTTATGATTCCATTATTAGACACCTGGCCGGATTTCGCGTTAGTTAGGGGGGGGGGGTGAGACCATATGTAGATAACTTTCTTGAGTGTAATACTTCATTTCGCCATAATGTTACAAAATGTTGTTTAACCCTGTCCTCAAAGACACACAAGAACGAATTTTCATCTTGTACACCCTGTGCGTTCCAAACATATTCAAAACCAAATTTACATAATAATATTTTTATATTTGATGCCCAGGTAACTCGATTACAATCATCTAATCCTTTTAACATTCAATAACAAGCATAAGTGTAGTAATCGATCACCAGACATTTTAAACTAGTATTTTACACATCTCTTATAATATATCACTCCAGACATAGGATTCGAAATTCAATATTTGATTAAAATTGATCAACCAGGATTGCTTAATTTTCGCTGATATCTCAGTCAACTCTCAACAGATTTTTATGAAATTTTGCAAACACTATTTTTTTAAAGAATCCCAATTAACAGCCCTTAAAATTTCGTGGAATTATATAGCGTATAGACCATTTGACATGGTTTAAACTGCAATTACGTCGTCCCTCTGTTATAAACCCATTAAACTAATTCTAGAATTTTATTACATGTCAAATGGACTAAATTTTAAAATAGTTGTACCGCTGGTTAGGATATGTACGGAAGCGCATTTAGGACATGGAATTTTAGTTTTTTTCTGGTTTATATTCGGTATATATACCGATTAGTATTCGGTATATACCAATAACTATCTGGTATATACCGATTAGTATTCGGTATATACCGATTACTATTCGGTATATACCGATTAGTATTCGGTATATACCGATTACTATTCGGTATATACCAAATAATAATCGGTATATACCAGTTACTATCCGGTATATACCGATTAGTATTCGGTATATACCGATTACTATTCGGTATATACCGATTACTATTCGGTATATACCAAATAATAATCGGTATATACCAATTACTATCCGGTATATACCGATTATCATTCGGTATATACCAAATAATAATCGGTATATACCGGATAGTAATTGGTATATACCGATTACTATCTGGTATATACCGGATAGTAATCTGTATAAACACAAAATTTTAATCGGTATATACCGGATAGTAGTTGGTATATACCGGATAATAATTGGTATATACCGGATAGAATACAGAAGTTTTAATCGGTATATACCGAATACTAATCGGTATATACCGAATATAAACCAGAAAAAATAAAATTCCATGTCCTAAATGCGCTTCCGTAGATATGAATACTAAATGTTCTTTGCAAAATTTTTAGGAAATAGGGTCAGTCGGCGAAAATTATGCGATCCTGGTTTAATGTGACCTTGGGTATAAAAAAAAAACTTTCAACCTATTTCTGGAAAAGTCAATGAGGGCGACGAAATAAAATACTTTTGACCTATTTTTGAAAAGTTAATAAGGGTGATGAAAAAAACATCGGAAATTGGCAACCACCCAATGCGCGAGTTAGACAGAAAAACACACGATTTTTTGCAATGCGTGGCCTTTTTTACATCTGAGGCGCGCGCTCATTTTAAAATAGAAAAAACATAGTAAAATAGTTGGCTAACATGCTAAAAGAAGAGAATGCTGTTATCAAGACAGTCCGCGAAAAAACAGTCCAACGATTGCATAGTTGACATGATATTTAGCCCTTAAAGCGCGGGGATAGACTTCAGTCGTCAGATTTTGACGTCTAAAGTCGACCCCGCACTGTAAAAATTACCATATTTCTAATGGTCGTAGACCCATAACATAGATTATTCAATTGAATCGGAAAGAGCTGAATAAGACATTTATGATGATTTGAAATTGAAGAAAACCCTTTGGTCTCTATGGTTTACATAAAAAAATTCAGCGCTTCAAATCGTTGACCTCCATTTTGCCATCTGAATAATGTTCACCAACTTGAGGTGATGAAGCGTGTCGGCGAGACACAATTTCAGGTGGGTTAAATGTCCAATGAAATAACTTAGCAGTCAAAAGGTTAATGGCTATTACCTTTCAATAAAAATATTTTTCATTGGTCACATATTATCAAGAGTGCACTGTTTGATGTATTGAGCCCCTGCCTCGTTCAAGTCTTGAATGTCGTGATTTGCCAACTGGACATCTATCGAAACGCTTTCTTTGTAGTCGCTAGGTGGCTACACCGAGAAGCATCGGAATCATTTTCCATTAACCTTTAAACAACAGAGCTCTGAACTACGACTATACAACTTACATTTTCAGTCACTTGAAGTTGTGTTTTGCTGCCGTGATACACAACTTCAAGTGACTGAAAATTCAGGTGATTTGTGAAGTTTAAGTCTCGACATATATTGATGTTTCAGCACATATTTTACTTTTTTAAACTGGTTATACAATGACACAGAATGGCTGCTGTAGTCGACATTACTCCTCCCCAGCAAACACACGAGACGTTGACACAATTCTGGGTTAATGTTGGGCCAGCGTCGAAGACGGTGGGCCATCAATAAACCAGCATTGGGTCAACGTCTCGTGTTTGCTGGGTTTCGGGGTTAAATATAGTGTTAATTTTCATTCGTTTGTAGCTACCATTTGCGTCAACAAGGCCAGTTTCAAATTAGTTTCAAACGTGGAGTTGGGGGCTAATCCAACAAAATAATGTACTCAGATCAACGTCAGCAAATAAAGATGTAAAAAATGGTCGATTTCTATGGAATGTCGTTTCAGCGTGCACTAATAAAATTATAAAAATTGTCTTTAATCGGTACTGAATATAAGACTGTAATTTTGTTTATGATCAATAATTAGACATGTTAAGTTGGCATGTTATTCACTATTTTTCAGAAAATTAAATTATTTAAATAAAGCTATATAGTTGTGAATATCGTATGTGCCACTCTATTGGTCTCTACTAGAACTAAGAAGAACAGTGTTATTTGTAGTGAATAAGAGGTACTGAGAAATTGTATATATGTTATCTGTCTAACATAGAGGGCATTTGATAGCCTGTAGGGAAGCAGTGTCCATTCCGAATGTCGTTCCATCGAAATAATGAAATTACTTGGATATTGGCAAATGCATATATAAAAGCTGTTTTGTTTCGTTATTATGCTTATGTTCTTATTTTTGTTTTACCCATTATTGTAATCAGACTATTGGATTTTTTCGTTTTGGTAGTTTTTCATAAAATAACCCTTGCAATGCTGAAATATTTATTTGAAAATATTTATATGAAATCATCATAGTTGGCTCTTTCCGCTTCATTTGAATACCTATGTTATGAGTTTACGGCTATTATAAATGTTTATTTTTTTCAGTGCGGAGACCGTCATTAGATGTCATAATCTGACGTCTATAGACGTCAGATTATGACGTCTAAAGACGGTTCCCGTGCTGAAAGGGTTAAATAATACCTTTGACCCGGTATTAACCCAAATGATTTAATAGCTTCAACCAGAGCTACACATATTTTATTGTAATTGAAACGTGTTTACTTTGAACTATTAAATTTAACTCTTCAAATAGTTGAAGAATTGTTCTTTGCTGACTTGCATGCAATCTGTTCGCCAGAATGTTCAAAAGAGAACATTAGCTCCTCGTTAATAATTAATCTGCACTTAATCGCTTCTGTTTAAAACTTTCTAATTATTATGAAACAACCTCTTCCATTTAGCAAGTCTCTCACAAATACCACTCCCTTGAGAAGATGTTGAGCCATTACATGATAAAAGTATATACAGCTTTAAATAAGTCAATATTACTCAGATTTGTAAAAATAAAGGTCACTATGCCTATAATATTGCTGATTTGTTTTAAATATCGCCCCTCCTTCAGGTGATATTTGAAGTGCCATATCGCATTTTCAAATCTTGCTGTCTAAACAGTTCTTTCATTCACAAAAACAGCGGTTTAATCGATTATTAAAACGGATTAAAAACGACTATTATCGTGATCAGCAGGCAAAGGTTTAGCCCTATACTTACCTGAAAATATCAACATATTTTCATTCACTGTGAGCTGTTAATTGCTGGCCAAGGCGTTGGCCCATTGTTGGGCCGACGTTGGCCCAACATTTGGCCAACGTTTTGGGTGAGCTGTGAATTGCCGGCGGAATTCCCACCTCACAGTAAAATTGCCCAATATTATAAAGTATATAAATTGCAATTTGTCAAAGAAGCATAGAACATCCTCGTTTCGACGAGCTGTATCATTTTTATGACATCACTTTTGTTGAACATATGCCTTATGATAATGACACAGATATGCGTCACGAACAACGTCAAAAGGCAGTATCTGCTCACTTGTAAAGTAAGCAGATACTGCCTTTTAGCTTTGCAATGCTGAGCAGGTAAGACAACCCCTCGCCGTTTGTGTTACAGCTGGTTCCTGAGCCGGCTTTCCAGCACTATCTGGACCGAAGTGTGCAAATCGCCGAGAACCAGGCGACCAACAGCTACCACTGCAAGACAATCAACTGTCCCGGCTGGTGCCTCTACGACGACCAGGTGAACTTCTTTGACTGTCCTATTTGTCAGATGAAGAACTGTCTGACGTGTAAGGCGATCCACCAGGGCCAGAACTGTAAGGACTACCAGGATGAGCTGCAGGCCAAGGCGGCTAATGACACGGCCGCTCGACAGACTCAGCTAATTCTACAGGTGCCTTGTCTTGTTCTTCATCTTACATCGTGGGCCTCTCCAGGGATGACTTCAGCCCATCCACAGTGAATGTCTATAACTGGAGCAAACAACCAAATACCAGCTACAATTGTCCAAATATGAAGATTTCTGAAGAAAGTGTCAAACCTAAGATATGTGTGTATCCTCCTGAGAACGATATATATATTTCCAAAGTGATTATAAATACTGGAATTTTGAGCGTGACCTGGTTGAATTCTATGTGAGTAAGCTGCTGAAGAATCCTGACTTGGGAGTGATTGATGTGGGAGCTAACATTGGGGTGTATACAGTGCTGGCTGCGGCGATGGGACGTCAGGTAATAATACAGAGAGATTTAACACTCTAACCCTTATCCTGGTCGGGTAATTTATTAAAATTTATTTAAATTTTTAACCACTTGAGGTTGTGTCTCGCTACCGCGATCCACACCTCAAGTGATTGAAAATTACTCATACTTGTTAAATCTGAGAACAAATATTAACAAATCTTCATTTTTAAACAGTCATTTAACTCCCGATAACAGTGGTTTAATCGTTTAGCCCTTTCAAGCCTGAATTTACCATAGTCATCTTCATCCACTACAAGCCACGAATTGCTGGCGCAATTCTCGACTTGTAGTGGGTGAAGATGATTTGATGTGGTTTAAAAATTAAAGAAAAGTGCCATGTATTTATAAAACAGTTTCATTGAATTTTTCGTTCTAAAACCCCTAGTTTTAGAAAAATTGGGTATGTTTTCAGGGATGTAAAATGATGCTTTAATGCATCGTGAAGGCTTAAAGGGTGAATACAACGGATTAAAAACGACCAGTGTCATGATCAGCATGCATAGGGTTAACCCTTGCAACGCTGAAATATTTTTGTGGGGGTTAAAGGGTTTTTGTGTATACAGTGCTGGCTGAGGCGATTGGACGTCAGGTAAGAACATATTTTAACCCTGTAACCCTTGCAACGCTGGAATATTTTTGTATAAATTGTGGGGATTAATGGGTTTTTGTGTATACAGTGTTGGCTGAGGCGATTGGACGTCAGGTAAGAAAATATTTTAACCCTGTAACCCTTGCTACGCTGGAATATTTTTGTATAAACTGTGGGGGTTAATGGGTTTTTTTGTATACAGTGTTGGCTGAGGCGATTGGACGTCAGGTAAGAACATATTTTAACCCTGTAACCCTTGCTACGCTGGAATATTTTTGTATGAACTGTGGGGATCAAAGGGTCTCGAATATAGAAGGTAAGAATATAGACAGATTTAACTATGTAACCTTTATCACGCTGAAATATTTTTGTATATGGGGACCAAACTGGTTTTTCTATTTGAAATCATCACAAATGTCTTAGTTAGCTGTTTCCGCTACGGCAATTCGAAATATTTTATTCTCTCAGTGCGTGGATTGACTTCAGACGTCAGAATCTGACGTCTACGGACGTTAGATTCTGACGTCTAAAGTCGGTCCTGCGCTGTACGGGTTAAATAGTGTTTACGGCGCGGGGATCGACTTCAGACGTCAGAATTTGACATATATAGACGTCAGATTATGACGCCTAAAGTCCGCTCTGCGCTGAAAGGGCTAAGCGTTATATTCGTTATTACCCCTTTCAAGCCTGAATTTACCATTGTCATCTTCATCCACTACAAGCCGCGAATTGCTGCCGCAATTCTTGACTTGTAGTGGATGAAGATGATTTGAAGTGATTTAAAGAATAAAGAAAATTGCCATGAATTGATAAACAAATTTCATGGAAATTTTCCTTATAAAACCCCTGCTTGTCGAAAAATTAAGTCTGTTTTTAGGGATGTAAAAGTATGCTTTATTGCATCGTGAGGGCTTAAAGGGTTATTGTGTGTTATTATCAGGTTAAATCAATTGGGAATAAAATCAGTGTTCAAACATCAATAATTGCACATTATTGGTCTCAAATTAAACAATTTTCACCCACATGAAGTTTTGCGGAGCGAGACACAACTTCATGTTGGTGAAACTTTAAATTAAATAACTTAGCGGGGAATGGTATACACTCCTACTAAAAAAAAACACGATACTATGACCTAATGCCGCTTTAATGTTAGGCCAGTGATGCAGACGGTTGCCCAGCAGTAAAACAACAAACCTCTCCTTTTTACTGAGAGTATTTCTTCTATTACTGGGAAATTCACTTCTAAAATTGTAAATATACCTAACGAAATTACTTAAGTGCAAGTGACCACGTCAAAAAATGAGTTAACCATTAGTGATTAAGATGCGATTAGAGGTGACATCAGTGGAATAAGTATAAGGTCGATACATGTATACCTACAAAAGATATTTTACCTTATTAGAGGTAATATTCTGTCTTTATTTGTCGTGTTATATTGTAATATTCTGATTTTGTTTGATAACATTATGCTACGGTCCTACGAGGGCCAAAATGTACTGGCGATGAAAAATACGTGTTCTGGTGGCGATGTGTGCCACGAGAAAACACACTCGTGATGTATTGACCTTCGGGGAACCTTCGGGGAAGTATCACCGACACATGCTTCGGGGAATATTCGGGGATTAATCGGCGCTACATCGGCTAACAGATAGCGATGTACTTTTAGAATCGGCGATGGTCGGTGATCCTTCGGCGTGCGACAGACAAATATCGGCGATGCGTCGGGGGCGTAATGGTGATGTCTTGACGATGCCGTGGTGATGTCTTGACGACGTCATGGCGATGGTATAATGTCTTGTGGAGAGCATTAACAGGTGGAGATATTTTACTTGGAACCACATACTTTGTGGCTGCCGATGCTTATATAGCAGAGCAGCTCGGGAACATCGGCGATGGATCACCCAAATCATCCGCGATATTACCACATCGAATATACATCGCCGCTGTTTACATGAGCATGTTGAGAACATCTCCGATGTGTCACCGATGAGTCTGGGACATCTTAATCCATGATGTACCTCTCCGAATGTTCGCCGACTGCTGTGCGCTGCTCGGCGCTGTTCGGCGTTATATCGCCGATGGTTCTTCGCGACGAAACAATGAGTGAACATTTCAATGCATGCATTGCATTTTTTTCTCGATGTCTCATTGCCTTGGCGAAGCATAGCCAATGCTCGTGTACGTCGCCGATCATTCGCTGAACTCCTGGCGCATGGTGGTGATGCCCTGCGATGCACACATTTGTGCACCGTGAAAGCATCGGGAGGCTCTTGGGACCGTAGCATCCTAACGTTTGTATAACATTCTGCCCTTGTTTGATTACAAAGCGTGGCGTTTGTATAACATTCTACTTTATTTAATTACAGATTGTGGTATTTTATAATGTTTTGCCTGTATTTGATTACAGATAATGGTGTTAGAATAATATTCCGTTTTTATTCGTTTACAGATGATGGTGTTTGTATGATATTCTGTTTTTATTTGATTTACGTGTGATGACGTTTGTATAATATTCTGTTTTCATTTGATTAAATGTGACAGCGTTTATTTGATTATTCTGTTTTTTATTTATTTATTTAGAGATTACAACGTTTGTATAATATTCTGTTTCTATATTTAATTACAGATTATGTCGTTTGTATAATATTATGTTTTTTTTTATATTTGATTACACATCTTGGCGTTAGCATGATATTCTGTTTTTTTATTTGTCTGCAGGTCGTGTCAATTGAGCCAATGCCACAGAACGCAGCCCACCTACACGCCTCTGTTGTCATCAATGACTTCCAGTCCAAGGTGACCTTACTGCACAACGCCCTGTCAGACTGTAGAGGACAAGTAATCATGCGTTTAGCACGGCACATAAACCAAGGTGCTGTACGAGTCAACGGGGTCATCATGGATAAAGGGTATGAAGTTATAACTCACTCCATAATGCTGAGTGACATCACCCCTTATGTAAACGTCAAGCGCGTTTACCTGAAAATGGACATAGAAGGCTATGAACACAGGGCTTTAGCTCGGCTGCCTGATCTTCTCAGGAAGGTGGAGATACCATTCATCCAGATGGAGTGGCATTTTCTAAGGAAATACTGTAACCTGGATCAATTATCTGAGGATTTTATCCTGGTTGAACAGTTTGTTCACCAGCTGACTATTATGGGATATGCACCTTATGACACAAAGGGCCGGAAACTGGACGTCGCCAATAAAGCGTCTTGGACAATTGGCACTTTGATTTGGATGACTCAAGATGCTCTGTGAATAATTTTTAGAGGTTAATTTCAAACATGGTATAGTGCTTAATCACATCTCTAGCCGCTTTGATACATTTAATTTGCAGATTAAAATCACAGTTATTGGGAATTAAATGTGTGTTTAAACCATCAATATTTGGAAATGTTCCAAAGTAAATAAATATCATGAGTAATTTGAGTTGGATGGCTGAAGATGCTCTGTGAATTAGTGGTGAATCTTAACCCTTAAAGAGCTGAAATTATTTTGCATAAAGCATGGAGACCAAAGGGATTTGAAACATCATAAATGTCTTAGTTAGTGGTTTCCGCTTCGTTTTAATACATATGTTATGGGTCTACGCCACTGGGCAATTATAAATATTTTAATTCTTTTAGCGCGGGGACCGTCTTTATACGTCAGAATCTGACTTTTACATGCGTCACATTCTGACGTATAAATACATAATAGATACAACTTGAACTGCGCTGAAAGGGTTAAGTGTGTCAGATTGTGCTAGTCTTTTATAACATTTATTATTAGAGTACTAATCACATCTCTAGCCGTTTTGATACATTTAATTATCAGATTAAATCACTGTTATTGGGAATAAAACGAATGTTTAAATCTCAATATTTGAAAATGTTTTGTCTCAAATTAAACAAATATGAGTAATTTTCAGCCACTTGAAGTTTTGTGTCACGGTAGCATGACACAACTTCAGGAGGGTGAATTTTCTGTATATAGCGTTTTGACCGTTTAACTCTTACTCTTACTTTAAACGTCATATTCTGACGTCTAAAGTCGATCCCCGCACTGAAAGAGTACAATATTTATAATGGCCGTAGACCCATACTATAATTAAGTATTCAAATAAAGAAAGAGCTGACTAGGCAATTTATGAAGATTTTACATTGAAGAAATCCTTTGGTCTTCCATGGTTTAAATAAAAATATTTCAGCGTCTTAACCCTTTAAGCCCTCACGATGCATTAAACCATCATCTTAGATCCCCGAAAACAGACTTCATTTTGCTAAAACTAAGGGTTTTAAGAAGGAAAATATCTATGAAACTTTTACTAATATATGGCAATTTTCTTACATTTTTCACCCACTTCAAGTCATCTTTATTCACTACAAGTCGAGAATTGCGACAGCAATTCGCGGCTTGTAGTGGATGAAGATGACAATGTAAAGTCAGGCTCGAAAGGGTTACGGGCTTAAGTGCTAATCACATATATAACCGTGTTTAACCTTTTCAGATTGTCTTTCATACTAAAAAAATACAAATTAATTTTATTCTTTAAACTTCTCTAAATCTAAACATAGATAGCAAATTAGTGTTAATCTATGAATAATAATTTGAATAAAAACATACACATAATGTCAGTTCGAACTGACATTATGTGTATGTTTTTATTCAAATTACCGATTTAGAACATTATTTTTACCCACTCGAGTTTGTGTGTCGCGATAGCGAGTCACAACCTCGAGTGGGGAAATATATTTTGTTTGTACCTTAGAGCTTTAACTGTTAACTCTATCAACCATTTCCATTCATTGAACATGTTGAAGGCCTTGAAGAGATATGGTGGATAGTTTAAATCTCCTGGCAAAAGTGTCATGATATATTTGTGCCAGACTCATTATTTGGCTGTGCTGGATATACGAAGATAAATCCTGCAATGATGTTGACAAAGATAAGTAATCTCCGAAGAAATGTACTATGCGACATCATTATAAGTTTATAATAAAAAACAGAATAAAGTGATCAGCGAATTTGTTGTTCAATAGTTGAATATGATAGTTGAAAGCAAAGAATATGATGCAATATTACAAATAGAATCAGCCAAGAAGTGTAATGGATGATATAATATAGTTCAGTCAAATTAAGATAAATTGAGGGAAAAAATAGGGGATAGTCCTTTTTGTAAATAACTTACAAAATCCAAGATGCCTGACGATAATACTAAATGTAACATACCTTTTATTTTAAATGTTATAGAAAGTTTTTCTTGGTGTCTGTTGATCTGGTCATTTTTTGCAAATTTGTGATTTTGGGACGTTTCAAGTCTAGAATTCGCGAATTTTCAATTGTATTTGTTTCTTTCTGCCGTAAGTAGGCCTAGCAAATAGCACTAACTCAGTCGTGAAATCTACGACTCCACTCATCCGTCGTTATTACTAGTCCACTGTCACAACACAAATTACGTCAATCACTATACACACATGCATGTATGTCAAGTAGTAGGCCCATTACGGCACGTGTTGGTCTTCTCAACTCAGTTTTATGTTAGGTCAGTGCTGGAGATACCAGACCAACGTTGTTTCACGTTGGTGTAACATCCAGTGTTAGTTGGCTGGTGACAATGGCCTGCGGTATTGTTATACAACCATATTACTAGTAATTACCAAAACGGTTCCAATCACTGAATTATATCATCGTCATCAACAGCAGGGAGAGTCATAGCATATTATACACAATGATGATGTATTCTATTCCAGAGTAATTCTTTTGCACGCGCACGCCAATCATTTTCGATGATAGGTAGGCCTACCGCTATTATAATACTAATTTTCATGAGAAAATCTCAGGAATATTACTATAGATCTATAGAATATGCTTTTTGTAATTATGGGGAGCGAAACAAATATTGCACCAAAAAACGAACACATTATATGGGACAATAGCACAAATTGCAAGATTTATAGCCATTTTTTTCATCAGCACTGTGGCTATTATTAGAATGTGTATTCATGTGGATTGAATTAATGTTTCAAATTGCGTAATGCTAGAATAGTTACCCTCATATATATATTGATCACACATTTGTGAAGTTTAGGAATTTCTGCAGCCTCGATAGTGATTACACACAGCCTTATCCTCGTGATCTTCGTTCAATATTGCACGTGATTAAATTAGGCCATGGGCTACAACCACCCACCGTACTTCCCCTCATCCCCCCCCCCCCACATTTCACCCACAACAACTTTTTTTCAACCTTGATATGTCTAAAACATGAAATGAGATCTAAAAAAAAATAGGAGCGAACTTTATATTTTGACCCCTTATAGCATGTAAAATGTCTAAAATTAGGGGGTGCAGCTGGAGGGGTAAAATTTCGATTTTAATGCTCATTGATGTACATGGATAAAAAATAGCCTATCTACTAATAAAATTTCCGCTCTTTCTAACCATGCCTGCTGTGGAGATGCCACTTGCTGCGTTATTGGTGAAATTTCAGTTTGAGGACACCTACACTCAAGCTAAAAAGATAACTCACGTAACTATGCTAGAAAATTATAATACATAAATGTACTTTTCATTTAAGTTGCAAAAGTACGATGTACTTTGAAAAACGTGAGTATGAAACAGCAAGTAAAATTTCGGCATAATCAGATTCGCACAAAGTTACACTCGGGTGTGTCGCATACAAGGTATATTTTAAAACTGATTGCATGTGAATATTTCTAGTCATCATATTACAATGTGCAAGAACAAAACAATACATAGATTATTGTAGCTAACTTTAGATAATCCGAATGATTATATTCACTATTATCAAAAATATTACAACATTATCGAAATGCGATGTTATTCTCAAATTTATGATCACAGTATGATACATAATGGGACCTCATGATGATTTGTAAGGATACATCTAATAATGTAAATATAACATGTGTGGCATCGTCCCATATCAATGATAGTACCAGGTTTAGATAATTTGGTCAATTGTCAACATTACCATCATCAACTGTCGATTTTAATTCATTCTGACATACATCAGAGGCTGCACACGAACATAATCCAATACACGAAATTCCATTCTGGTAGCATGTACATCCCGTCGAACACATTTGTCTATGACTTCAGTCACACTATTTCACTATCCTGTTTCCACCCAAAGTCAATAGGTGATACTAAGTCTGGATATTCTATATGTGCATGTTTACATACTCTTGTTCAAGAAAACTACCTTCACCTTAAGTTTCAGCAAAGACGTGTCATGTGTCTTTGATATAATATGTTCTCAACTTATTGAGGTCCTGGTGGTAAATTTTATATTTCCCTTTCTGATCATAGAGGTTAGCAATGAAATGTCGGGCTTCAAAAAGAGCAACAGCTGCATCATTTCCCGATATCTTTGAGAGACCTTCAAATTTGTCTTTTAATTTGTGAGCTCTTTCATAACGGTTTTTTCCCCAAACCATAGATTGCAGATACTGTATCACAACCTGTAAGAGAGTGTACTTCAGGTAATATGTCACAAAGAGTATTGTCCAGCTTAACACATATGTGACCTATCTGTACATAATAAGTCGCATGTCGGGAAAATAAAATATGGTACCATTGCATACTATGGGATAGCACAGAGCTGGGGCTTTAATATGAGACCAATAACATGAAATTATGTTGATCCGGAGCTGAGTTATGATCATTTTAGTGACGTGAATGGGTCAATATTTCAAAAAATGAAAATAGAGAAAAATGGCTTTAAAGTCATGGCAAAAATTTGATTGTAAGCTTTTCATAGTATAAAAAATAAGTCCTTATGGCCAGACAGGATTTTTCGGTCAAACCTGGAAATTTTGTATAGTTTTCAACGATTGATTTTCATAGCTCAGGATGTCTACTTTCAGAATCTGACTTTGGTTACCTTCCAGCGTTTTTTTACAAAATGTGTAAAATCCAAGATGGCCGCCAGCGGCCATTTTGAAAACAAATAAACAAAAAATCTGACAAACAGAATAATGTGATATGTCATTTCTGACTAATATTGGGGCGTATAACTCATTTCTGGCCTTAAAATGATAATTCTAGGCTTTAAAGCATCAAATTCGGAAAAAAAATTCGCCAATATTATGCATATTGCTCATTTTCTCAACTTGTAGGGAGCCGACATGCGACTCATTTCGTGCAGATGGGTCACATCCCAGCAAACACAAAACATTTGTATAACATTTATACAATGGCGGACCGACGTCGAAGACGTTGGGCCGACGTTGTATAAATGTTGTACAAATGTTTTGTGTTTGCTGGGATATATCGTGCACAGGCGTGTACCTTCGTTTGTCTGCTGTTGTTGTGACATTACCAGTGTGAATCCAGAGTTTGATTGTATCAGTCAGATATTGATAGTGTACAGCTAAGACAAGTACATCAGTATCTGGAGAATTGATGATTATACGCCAATTTCTATTTGCTTCTGCAAAAACTTTGTCGGAAGAAACAGCATGGAATATAATTTTGTTATCTACTTCTTCGTGTGAGCTGAATAGATCGTGTGCTTTTACGATTCCAGTATGTGTTATTCTGAGAACTTCTTCTCCATTTCAACTGCCTACGAGATACAAGGTCTTCTCATGGCGTGTGTGCGTAAATTCTTCACAAGCAGCTTCCAATACTATTATATACAATATGTTGAGCCAGTGACAAAGAACGACGCTGTATGTCATCTGTGTGCGATATAGATTGAGCTTTCTCATAAGAATGTTTGTCCACGAACCATAGTGCAATCTTTCTTACACTTTCTGGTACACAATGTTCATTACTATCTCCTATAGCGCATTCGCAAGGTAGTGGAGTCTGTTTCAAGTTTTGCCATTTCCTTTCTCATAATGCATACAGCCTGGTGAAGAATCAAATCATCAGACTGTTCATATGATGATGGGAGTGTGAATATACTTGGGTTTTCACGTTTTGTATCTGATTTGGCTTTACTGGCAGCTTTTACAGCATCAGCGAGTGTAACAGAGCTGCTAAATATGAAATTTGACTGTTCCTGTCCATATTGTGGCAAGACAGTTATCTCATCCCCGAAATATTTATCCAGTTTTCTTTGGAGATTAGCAGGTTTGTATGAATCAAAAATATTTGGATTGAAATTCAATATTTTAAGCAGATATGACAATGTGAATGCTTTGCCCAAAATTATGACATTTTGTTTAATCTCGTCAACAAGTTTTTGAAAAGCTTCTTGAGAAACGCCTGCAACCGGTGTGGAAAGTGTAATACTGCTTCTTTCCGCCCTAAGGATGTACTTTGTCATACAATAATTGTGATAGGGGGCCTCTTTGGCAATGAGATCTTCTTCTTGAATTTTCATTAAAGTTTCATGGTCACCAAGTTTTCTTGCAGCCTCAATTAAAGCATCACATCTGTTGTCACATCTGTTGTTTGTAATACATAGTTTTGAGCCTTGTCCACAGCGAATCTTATTACACAGAGCACAAACAAACAGTTGATTAATGAGCTGGACAAGGACGATCTTGTGGATATGCTGTGCAGACATTTGTCGTGGTAAGGTATGTATCTCAGAGTGTGCAGCATGTGGTATATTTGTCTTGCTTGTGTAGGACGAAAAACAATGCCAATGGTAAACTGGTCCCATGGACAATAATTTGTTGTCATCAAGAGCATCGTCCTCCTTTAAGCGATGGTAGACTTCATCTTTTCGGTTTTGTGCTGCTCTCAGAAAGCTCGACATTCCTGATAATGTCCCTTTGGTTAATTTAACCTTTGTTTGTGTCTGGCACTTTAGACATTGTGAATAATCATTGGATGTTTTTGCGACGTTTGTGACGGATTAATTTCAGTGGGCTCTCGCTGCTATCCATGCTTCCACAGTTTACTTTATATATATGCGTCTCATGTTTCTATGACACAACAAAAGTTTACCAGTAATACAATCCAATCTTGCAGAATCAGCAATAGAAAACTGCATGTTGAGTACAGTGTTTAAAATACGCCACGTCTTGTAAAATTATGTAGACTTATAATAATAATACTCACTTTATTCGTACAAAGTACAATTTTTTATCATACATATATAAATTATAGTAGGTAGTCAGTTCATGTATTAATTTAACTCTGGTGATATGATTAATTTACGTGGCCGTCTGTTATATGAGGAGCTCCAAATCCTTTAGTGTAAATGAGTTATAGTCCGTAATATGCTCTCTCATGTGTATAGCCTCTCTGATGGCTATACCGGCAAACATCGCCTCTTGGGGAGGAGTTTGAATGCCAGCCAGGACGACGTGTTTTAATGTTCTTGTACATACATCATATACATCTCTTCTTATCAGTCCATATCTGCTACAAATGTACGTTAAACTTGTCCCGGTGTCTGACATGCTGCCATCCATCCATAAACGTGCACATAGTTTTACAAGTTCATTATCAGTGTTCATATTGGATTTGAGGATTTGGACTTGAGGAAACGTATGTGCAATTGATTTTCCACAGGCATATGATCACAAATGATTGGTAATAGATTACAATGGGTTCTGTACGGAAGAGACCATAACAATCTGATACTTTTGCGCCAGGCTACATAGAAAAACTCCGTATATTTAGACGAAAAGTCCCACAGCTCACAGCCGTACATAGGCATGCAAAATGTTTTAAAAAGTTTATATTTAGTGCTGCAAAACACAGAGCGAAATCGAGCATTAATGACATTCACTCTCTTGATAAAATCATTTGTGGCATTATTTATTACATTTTTTGTGGCATTTTTACATGTGCCAATGACATTTCCAAGGTGTAGTTCTTGGTTAGTACACATAAATTCTTCACCGTTTATTGTCATTGAAGACGTTTCATAAGTGTCAAACAACATTAGTTTACTCTTCTTAGCAATAAATAACGTACTATATTCACTAGCAAACTTACATGCAACTTTATACATTTCGCTCAATGCATATTTAGTAGGTGCTAATAATTCTATATCATCAGCATATGCAAAGCAGCCCACGAACGACGTACCAATAAAACAACCATAGCCATAATCTGTGATTCTGTATAGTAATTCATCAAGGTAAATTGAAAATAGAACAGGTGAAAGAACTCCCCCTTGCTTGACACCATTTGTCACTCTGAACATCTTGCTGGAGGATTGACCCCACTTAATCTGTGCCTGCTGTATATTATACATAACTGCTAATAATCTAGCCACGAGTGGACATATTCCTTTCTTAATGAGCAAATTAAATAATTTAACATAATTGACCCTGTCAAAGGCTTTACTCGCGTCAAGTAGTAATAACAAGGGAGAACTGCCACGGGTTATGTAATACTATAAAGTCTCCTTAACTACAAAGGTACATTGCACCTTAGAATGTTTAGCCTTGAAACCGAATTGACGGTCAGATGTTTGAAATACATTTTTAGAGCTGGTTAATATTATATGATCAATAATTTTTCCCAGAAGGCTATTTCGAGCAATACCACTATAATTACTCGGGTCATGTAGAGATTTCTTACGATCCTTTGGAATAGGCAGAATAGTAGAAGTTAAAGGTTTTAAGTCGTCTCATTCCGGCATGCGCAAGCGTTTTGTCAACAATAGGTTGTTGTTATTGTTTTATTTTGTGTTGTTGACTATCTATTTTTAGATCGAGGGAAGCCACAAAATGAATGAGAGGAATCAGTCAGCTAGACAACCCCAATGTTTGTTTGTTTAGTTGCTAGCCTTATAGCCGGGCTGCCCGGGCCTTCCGACAAGTGTCAATTGCTCTGAAACCTAGACACGATACCAAGAGCTACAAACATCAGATCCCTGAGTTTCAGGCTAGACAACCACACTACAATTACCCCGATCTCGCCCCCAGCTCTCCTTCAGTTTTTCCTGACGACTACTCAAGGTAGCAAACCAATCTGGGCAGAATGGCAATGTCACGTGTTGGCATAAACACATCACATTGACATAACAAAAATGGTCTCAGCAAAAGTAATGCAGTCAATGTAGAATGTTTTTATTTAATTATGGTAAACTGTTGCGGCATGTAGGCTATACCAGATAAAAAATAATTAAAGCATCTTTACATTGGACAGCAGATAATTGCAGGTGATATACCGTAGGCCTAACGGTTTTGTAGGTGGGAGCTTAGGTTCAGCCCGGGGGTTTAGCCTATTAGTCTTACACACCATAACTAAATCGGAAATAGATGAGCCAGATAATATTAGCTTTATTAAAAGATAATAAATATACTAGGCCTACTACTATTACCAAATGCAATAATGGCATTTTTCGGTTATTTTCAAACTATCAAATTGATGTAAAATTAATAGATCTAACAGCTAGGTATTGTCTGTGCCCGGTAGGCATTGCCTGCGACATGCCAGCTAGGCCTCTTTCTACATTTCAATATGAATGAATGCCTAACCAAATACAGTCTACGAACTTGTACAAGATTCCATCTGTCAATTTGGGGTGTTTACATACATGCTACTGTAGTCTCCTGACGTAAGGAGGGTGCAGTTGGCATAGTAACCGATTCCTGCCAGCCTGAACAACCTACCATAAAGGGAGCACTGTATAAGTCTATGTGAGGGGTGTGTATGCGCTAGGCCTGCCATCAAAGACTTATTCTGTATGCCATGTATGTTCCACTGTGCCATCTCCTTGATCCGGCGATAGTCCTAGTTATTATTTTAACAGGACTGCACGTTTTCATATATATAATTCCTATAATGGCTGGTTTGAAACCATTTTCTAGCCAAACCTTTTTCTGTTCATGTAAGAACACGTGTAATCGGCCATGTCCAGTCCAAATGCCCCAGACCCTGTTTTCACGACAACAAACCCCAAGTCTTGTTCCGATTTTATGTATAGGCCTATATAACACGAGGGATAAGGCATGTAAGCATACAGACCGGATGTGAAGGGGATTCTAACGATGATAATCAGTCAGCTCATAATGTGGGTTTATTATTTTTTTTAGATTCCTGTTTGAGAACTAACCAGCACAAGCTCTGACACCAGTGAATCTGAGGGGGGGGGGGGGGGGACATAATTGTAATTTATTCTTGGTTGGCCTCATGTAGTTTATTTCTAGTTTTATCTCCTCGCCGAGGAGGGATGCTTACTGTATTTCACACGGTCCGCCTCCGCAGTTATTTGTTTTCAAGATAGCTACTAATCTATCAACTTCTGCTTCCGCATACTTCAAATAGCCGTCACATACCACTGGGAATTGTTTTGATGACACTTTGATTTCCATATCATCAACCCTTTAATTACTATGGCCACTAACGAAGAAATGTTTGTTAGCGCATTTCAGGAAAAAGTTGCCATCAGATCTTTTAATTTGGCAAATATGATCAGCTATGTCAGCCAATGACCTAATTAACTTTTGGGATCAAACAATTTTAAAATGGCCGTTCAGCGGCCATTTTGAATTTTGTAATATTTACTTAACTCAAGAAATGCAAAACGACTGGACCATGAATATAAAATAAAATGTAATCTCTCACCAAAGGATGACAAATTTCACACTAAATTAAAAATCCAAAATGGCCGCCAGTCGGCCAATTAAATTTTTTTTTAGCAAACAATTTTGAAATAGTGGTCGAGTGATAACGGAAGGCTGCTTTCGTGTTAGTTTCTGAACAACTTTTTCTAGTTTGTAATCTACTCCACTACTAAACAGCTGATCGGTTCAAGAATGCCCCCTTCCATCAGAATTTTAAATATTATCTTTGTTTATGAAATTATATTAGTCCATACTCTCCTTCTCATTTCCCTCCACCCCGGGCCTCCACCACAGCTAAACAACATCGTGTAGCTTGCTATAAAGATAGTGGAGGGATGTCGAATTTTTAAAAGTAGTAGGGCCTGTCTAAACAAGCAAGCAAATTCTTTATATAATTGAATTAATTTATCAAGTTCTGTCTGTATAAGAAAAAGTGCATAATTACAAAAAAAAAAAAATTTCCTATGATTAAATTTATTTATTTTAAATCAAATCTACTCTACATTAACTGATTATTAAATATAATTTGATAACATTTAAACTATGGTTACTCTACCAATTCACAAAAGGAAAAGAAAATATCTGCCACCATTAGCAGACAACTAGTTAGAGCATAACCACCACCGGTACCGGTCACAGTTAATGTAAGTAGGGGGGGGGGGCACCAAATCTTATTGGCTCAGGTATTTATCAACCCCTCTGCTTTGCAAAATGAACATTAACAAAACAAGTAAAATCATATAAACAACTTTTGTTATTTTCTTTTATAGCCCTGTAGGCCTATATTTTATATACTATATACAGTTTGTCACTTCTTCGGGGCAATCATTTTCAGCGTTATTTGAAATGAAAAGAAAGTCTTCTAGCACGTCTAAATCCTCAGGTGTCCCTAGCTCAGAGGCGTGGTATATGCAACATTTCCAGTACCCGGTACAATAAACTCAGCGATGAAAATAATTTAGATGTATTTGAAAAACAACCTAAACATATTTGACTCCCCATTAAAAGTAGGCTTATGTATCAATAAAAATCTTATGTACTGTAGATCTGGTAATTTTCGCGTTTAGATGTTCGCGAATCCGTGATTTTGGAACTTTTCGTGAAGTCTAGAATTTGCAAATTATCAATTTAGATGATAGTAGCGCTAGTATAATAATAATTTTCGCAAGATTCTTAAATTGTCCTCCTCGCGAAAAATAAAACCTCGCTAATATTGCTGGATCTACAGTAAACAAAACAAAAAAATATTACAAATAAAATATTTTTTTCTAGCAAAAGTTATAACATTACTAAGCTAAATAAAGAAAATAGTGAATAGTGATACACATCCACCTGTTTTATAAATAACAAGAAATAACTGTTAACGTAACTAGTACATCGAAGAGGCCACTTTTAAAATATTAGTTTTTAATAAGTTTTTTATGTCAGCATACAATTAATTTATACATGTGAATATCAAGTTATATTACATGTATCAAGCAAAAGCCTGTATGGCAGAATTCTATACGGCTATACCTCAGACAAGCAGCTTTGAAGTAATCAGGGTGAGAATGTCATAATTTGACAAAAGAAAATTAATGATGACCCCCATGACCTGGAAATTTTTCTGATTTTTTCCAAAACATTATGCAATCTAGGAAATAATACTACCCTCCAGTATGCAGAGATTCCAGTGGGTCATGGGAAAAAATCCGTTTTTACTTTTTTTTGAAGTCGAAAAAACTTGTTTTAGATTGAAAAAAAAACATTTTTAGGTCATTAAGTATCATAAAAATCTCAAAACTGGCATCTCTGGTATGTCAAATATTGGGTATTTATATATCATAATTGGCATTGAAGTTATCACGGTAACAAGGTCCAAGTTTGATGAAATAAGATTAAAGATGGCCACCAGGTGAACAAGAGGCCTGAAGTCCTATACCATCCCCCGCCATAAATTAGGCTAACAGTTTTTGCGGTCACAAAGTTCACTTGTGGTGGCCATTTTAAATTTCAGTAAAATCTCCTGCACATTTCCAGATGGTGATTGTGAAATGTGAATTATTTATGACTTTAATTTTTCGTTTTTGCGACCACAAAAAATTATGAAGTTCATCCATGGCGGCCACTTTGAATTTCAGTAAAACCTTGAAAAAACACATCTCTATACCGTGGGATACGTTATTGCAAAATTTGAATAATTTCCACTTTAAAATTTAGGACCTTTGGACCATTTTGAATTTTAGTAGCATCTTTAAAAAATACTGTGCAAACACTCAAACACACTTGGCTGATGCACTGACTCGAAATGTCCACAAATCTGACAAAACCGCTTCCAATATATGTTATGCCAATAATAGAAGAGCAATGATAAAATCAAGATGGCTGCTATATCAAGAGTTTGGATCGCACATGAAAAAGGACAATGACAATAGACTCACAGACCCTGAAAACCTATATACCGGTACCAGGTTTCAAGGGGATTCAGAAAAAAAAAATTAGTCGAAAAAGAAATAATAATGGCCAGGTGGCGGCTATTTTGATTATTGGTGGAAAGCTGAAAATCTCATCATGTGATCTCCGTACTCATGGGTAACTTCACGTAAAAAAATGGAGAGATCCAATTATTATTTTTCATGTTATGGCGTTAACAAGAATTTTTTTGAACCTTTGACCTTGGGTAAAAAAAGTGCCAGGAGGGTTTGAATGAATAATTCAATAATGAATTCAATCTGTTGCACCATGTTGGTGTAGTAGCCAAAAAACCGCGTGCGGCGGCGGAGACGGCGCGTGCAGGGACGACAATACCCCTCAGGGCCCAGCGGGCCGAGGGGTAAAAATCACTTGCACATCCCCATGCTGCTTGGAATGTCGTGTTAAAATTTCAAAAATAATTGACCAGTAGTTTTTGCGGCCACAATAAAACGTAACGCCTGACGGAATCCTGGTGCGACTAAAATCCTCCTTCCCATACGGGCGGGGGATACTAAAGAAGCGCAGTTTTATTGAAATCCGGGTGACAAGGTCTGAATTTGATGAAAAAAAGTTAAAGAAGGCAGCCATGACCCAGATATTTTTCAGATATTTTTCCGAACTTTCTGAAAAAATTATGTAGCCTAGGAATTTATACTAGTATTTAGTAAGTTAAATACAGAGTGAATGCAAAAAAAAATTCTAGAGATATCAGGGTGAGTGTCAGGGTATGGATGTTGTGGCCACATTAGAAGGCGGCGAGTTAACATGAAACATGACACTAAAGTGGTTGTTTTTGATGCCATGGTGTTAGTGATGCAACATCGGTATCTGGAGCAAAATTGAATCAACACATGCTATCTGCCACCGAGAGCGGGCTAAAGTATAGGGCTAAAAATTAAGGCACACACTAGTTGCTGATTGATTATTATCATCACGTCACCGTCCGTTTCCTATGCCATTTTTTAGAATTAATGTTTGTTATAATTATTTGTGAATACAGTTCCGGGTGGCCACATAAATTTTCAGACAGACAATTAAAAACATAAGCAAGTGAGTGCTCTGTTGGCATTCCTCTAAAATTGTAATTCCTAGCCCCGACCCAGATATTTTTCAGATATGACCCGTATATTTTTATGAACTTAAAAAATAAAACCTCGCTAATATTACCAGAAATACAGTAAACAAAACAAAAAATATTACAAATTGAATATTTCTTTCTTAACAAAAGCAGTGATAATTCGGTACTCCGGGTCAATTGATATATTTTCAAACTGTTTGTAGATATATTTCCAACGTTACTCAAAATCATGAAATGGGTTCTCTGATCTCTTTCCTTGGTGGAATAATAATGTGTGGGATATTTGGTCTTCGGACAGCTCAGCAGGCTGGTACATTGGTAGTTCACCATTTTCCTTGGAATATCATATGGTGTATATCTCAGGTGTAATCACAATTTCTAGCAACCTTCTGAGGTAGCAGGACAGACTTCTCACTTATTTTGATAGAGCTCTGTTGCATTCTGTAAGCAGAAAAAGATCAAATTATTTTTAATGAACCAACCATAAATATTTTTTATTATTAGTTTGGCCATCCTAAAATTTTCAAACTGTTCGTAGATATATTTCCAACGTTACTCAACATTATTTTTAGTTCTAAACCCTTTCTATCAGTTTGAAAAATATAGTCACAAAATTTATAATAAATTGCTAGTTTGAGGCTATGGTGCGACCATATCCAGTATTTGCAAGCGTGTGTGTAAACCCTTTGCGCTATGAATTATTTTTAAATTCAAGATATGGTAGCATTTACATCAATTTGTAAGGAAGAGCCCAGGTGATCATGGTGATCAAGTTATATATATGCAAATTAGCAATTTTTTCAAACTTACCAGGATAATCCCCCCAAAAATTGACAACAACATTTTTTTAAGATTTTATAAATATTGACGTCTATCATGTCTACAGCGTCTATGATAGCAAGATGTCATGTTATGAAAAAGAGCCAAATTAGCCATTCAAACCCAACCAGGGTAATCCATCAGAGATTAAAAAAAAAAAAAATGAGGATCAGATGAGTAATGGGGACTGTACAGTGTTTATGTTGCTGAACTGTTTAAGAATAATAATGATTAGATACATGACAAATATTTCCACCTTTTACAATTTCAAAGTTTATAGCCAATATTAGAAGTGCCATGGTGGCCATATTGGATATGCGAATTAGCCTATTTTCAAATCAGTAGTAACTAGATCTTACATTTGCATGGCAAATATGAAAGTCTCCACCTTCCACTATTAAAAGTTTATTGCCAATGCAGTAACGATGGGGCTATATAACATAAGTGCCATGGCAGCCATCTTGGATATGCAAATTAGCTGCCTGAAGTCCTATACCATCCCCCGCCATAAATTAGGCTAACAGTTTTTGCGGTCACAAAGTTCACTTGTGGTGGCCATTTTAAATTTCAGTAAAATCTCCTGCACATTTCCAGATGGTGATTGTGAAATGTGAATTATTTATGACTTTAATTTTTCGTTTTTGCGACCACAAAAAATTATGAAGTTCATCCATGGCGGCCACTTTGAATTTCAGTAAAACCTTGAAAAAACACATCTCTATACCGTGGGATACGTTATTGCAAAATTTGAATAATTTCCACTTTAAAATTTAGGACCTTTGGACCATTTTGAATTTTAGTAGCATCTTTAAAAAATACTGTGCAAACACTCAAACACACTTGGCTGATGCACTGACTCGAAATGTCCACAAATCTGACAAAACCGCTTCCAATATATGTTATGCCAATAATAGAAGAGCAATGATAAAATCAAGATGGCTGCTATATCAAGAGTTTGGATCGCACATGAAAAAGGACAATGACAATAGACTCACAGACCCTGAAAACCTATATACCGGTACCAGGTTTCAAGGGGATTCAGAAAAAAAAAATTAGTCGAAAAAGAAATAATAATGGCCAGGTGGCGGCTATTTTGATTATTGGTGGAAAGCTGAAAATCTCATCATGTGATCTCCGTACTCATGGGTAACTTCACGTAAAAAAATGGAGAGATCCAATTATTATTTTTCATGTTATGGCGTTAACAAGAATTTTTTTGAACCTTTGACCTTGGGTAAAAAAAGTGCCAGGAGGGTTTGAATGAATAATTCAATAATGAATTCAATCTGTTGCACCATGTTGGTGTAGTAGCCAAAAAACCGCGTGCGGCGGCGGAGACGGCGCGTGCAGGGACGACAATACCCCTCAGGGCCCAGCGGGCCGAGGGGTAAAAATCACTTGCACATCCCCATGCTGCTTGGAATGTCGTGTTAAAATTTCAAAAATAATTGACCAGTAGTTTTTGCGGCCACAATAAAACGTAACGCCTGACGGAATCCTGGTGCGACTAAAATCCTCCTTCCCATACGGGCGGGGGATACTAAAGAAGCGCAGTTTTATTGAAATCCGGGTGACAAGGTCTGAATTTGATGAAAAAAAGTTAAAGAAGGCAGCCATGACCCAGATATTTTTCAGATATTTTTCCGAACTTTCTGAAAAAATTATGTAGCCTAGGAATTTATACTAGTATTTAGTAAGTTAAATACAGAGTGAATGCAAAAAAAAATTCTAGAGATATCAGGGTGAGTGTCAGGGTATGGATGTTGTGGCCACATTAGAAGGCGGCGAGTTAACATGAAACATGACACTAAAGTGGTTGTTTTTGATGCCATGGTGTTAGTGATGCAACATCGGTATCTGGAGCAAAATTGAATCAACACATGCTATCTGCCACCGAGAGCGGGCTAAAGTATAGGGCTAAAAATTAAGGCACACACTAGTTGCTGATTGATTATTATCATCACGTCACCGTCCGTTTCCTATGCCATTTTTTAGAATTAATGTTTGTTATAATTATTTGTGAATACAGTTCCGGGTGGCCACATAAATTTTCAGACAGACAATTAAAAACATAAGCAAGTGAGTGCTCTGTTGGCATTCCTCTAAAATTGTAATTCCTAGCCCCGACCCAGATATTTTTCAGATATGACCCGTATATTTTTATGAACTTAAAAAATAAAACCTCGCTAATATTACCAGAAATACAGTAAACAAAACAAAAAATATTACAAATTGAATATTTCTTTCTTAACAAAAGCAGTGATAATTCGGTACTCCGGGTCAATTGATATATTTTCAAACTGTTTGTAGATATATTTCCAACGTTACTCAAAATCATGAAATGGGTTCTCTGATCTCTTTCCTTGGTGGAATAATAATGTGTGGGATATTTGGTCTTCGGACAGCTCAGCAGGCTGGTACATTGGTAGTTCACCATTTTCCTTGGAATATCATATGGTGTATATCTCAGGTGTAATCACAATTTCTAGCAACCTTCTGAGGTAGCAGGACAGACTTCTCACTTATTTTGATAGAGCTCTGTTGCATTCTGTAAGCAGAAAAAGATCAAATTATTTTTAATGAACCAACCATAAATATTTTTTATTATTAGTTTGGCCATCCTAAAATTTTCAAACTGTTCGTAGATATATTTCCAACGTTACTCAACATTATTTTTAGTTCTAAACCCTTTCTATCAGTTTGAAAAATATAGTCACAAAATTTATAATAAATTGCTAGTTTGAGGCTATGGTGCGACCATATCCAGTATTTGCAAGCGTGTGTGTAAACCCTTTGCGCTATGAATTATTTTTAAATTCAAGATATGGTAGCATTTACATCAATTTGTAAGGAAGAGCCCAGGTGATCATGGTGATCAAGTTATATATATGCAAATTAGCAATTTTTTCAAACTTACCAGGATAATCCCCCCAAAAATTGACAACAACATTTTTTTAAGATTTTATAAATATTGACGTCTATCATGTCTACAGCGTCTATGATAGCAAGATGTCATGTTATAAAAAAGAGCCAAATTAGCCATTCAAACCCAACCAGGGTAATCCATCAGAGATTAAAAAAAAAAAAAATGAGGATCAGATGAGTAATGGGGACTGTACAGTGTTTATGTTGCTGAACTGTTTAAGAATAATAATGATTAGATACATGACAAATATTTCCACCTTTTACAATTTCAAAGTTTATAGCCAATATTAGAAGTGCCATGGTGGCCATATTGGATATGCGAATTAGCCTATTTTCAAATCAGTAGTAACTAGATCTTACATTTGCATGGCAAATATGAAAGTCTCCACCTTCCACTATTAAAAGTTTATTGCCAATGCAGTAACGATGGGGCTATATAACATAAGTGCCATGGCAGCCATCTTGGATATGCAAATTAGCTGATTTTCGAACTCAACCAAGGAAATCCATCAGAGGGTGTTTTGCGAAGATCTGATAAACATTGGCGACTTGAGAGCATTAACATCGATCTTGAATATACAAATTAGCCCATGGCGGCCATGTTGGATATGCAAATCAGCTGATTTTCGAGCTCAGTCAGGATAATCTATCAGAGGGTGTTCAGGAAAAAATCGCGAAGATCGGATGAATGTTGGCGACTGAAGAGCGTTTACGTCGATCTTGGATATGCAAATTAGCCCATGGCGGCCATGTTGAATATGCAAATAGCTGATTTTCAAACTCAGACAGGATAATCGATCATAGGGTGTTCAGAAAAAAAATTGTGAAGATCGGATGAATATTGGCGACTGGATACCGTTTACATTGATCTTGAATATGCAAATTAGCCCATGGCGGCCATGTTGAATATGCAAATTAGCTGATTCTCGAACTCAGGCAGGATAATCAATCAGAGGGTGTTCAGGAAAAAAATCGCAAAGATTGTATGAATATTAGCGACTGGAGAGCGTTTACGTCGATCATGGAGATCAGATATGCAAATTAGCCCATGGCGGCCATCTTGGATATGCAAATTAGCTGATTTTCGAAATTCAACAGGATAATCCATCAGAGAGTGTTCAGAAAAAAAGTTGCAAAGATTGGATAAATATTAGCGACTGGAGAGCGTTTACGTCGTCTAATTGTTGAAGAATAATAATAATAATATTAATAATAACAACAATAGACAGCACTAAAACAATAAATCTCCACCACATAGTGGGTGGAGACTTTATAAATCATATAATGCTCAAGAAAACTTTGCTGAAAATCAGATCTTCGGCATACTGACTGCTCAGTCAATTCTATATATATAGAGAAACTAGATGTACATATTTATCATGTAAATCTAACCAGCTTCAGAGGGGGATCTGTGAGCTGATTATAATAAAGATATAACAACAACTTTCTTCTGTCAGCTTGGCTTATTGCTCCATGTTTATTTTATACAGTTGACTCCTTTATTCATCAATATCCTTTATCAACTCTCTCTGTTACTCACTAATTTTATCCCTGCAAGTAGCCATCTTATATACATGATATACCCCAGTAGTGTTGTTTAAGCAACAACACTGGTTGTCAGTGATGACCAGTGCCAGGGGTAACCAACATGTGGTAACCCATATCTGCGACAGGCTGGTACACATGATGGCTAATCCCCTGATGATCACACCCGTTGTTATAGTGACCTCAGGCCTGTGCCCACTTGCAGAGATGGTCTACTAATCCCTATAATCTCTCAGATGCTCTGCTGTCCATTATCTTCACATACACTTCTAAACATAATATATAATTAAAGTCTATACACATTAATACAATAGATCTACATTAAACACTTATCCAAATACAATACATATATGACGGCTGGATCATATAAACACCCAAGAAGGCTCCCCCTCACACTTTTCAAATAAAAATTGTAAATTATTTATAATCTTACCAGATAATCAATTTGAACATGTAATTATCAAGCAATATATTTTGAGGCAGATGCTAGCAGCTTTAGGGCATGACAAGGTGCTAAATTTTGAGTCAAAAAGAATAAAGATGGCCGCCATGACCCAGATATTTCCCCAAACTTTGTGAAAAATTGACTTACTCTAGGAATTATTACTACTATGCAGTATGTTGAATATTGAGTATATCGGATAAGCAGCTTTGAAGGTCTCAGGGTGACAAGGTCCTAATTTGACGACAAAGGAGCAAAGATGGACAACATGACCCGGAGATTTTTGTTAAACCTTCCTGAAAAATTGATGCAGCTTAGGACATAATTTTAGTTATCAGTATCTGGAACACCGTATGAATCCGAGAAGCGGTTTTGTAGATCTATCTGGGTAAGAAATTACGGGTGCGGCCACACGTGGCGGCAGTGCCAGCGGCGACAGACAAAACCGTACAAAAACAAAAAGCCCCCCCCCCCCCTGGCAGGGTTTACATTGATATATATAACATGTATAAGGAAATGTAATTTTAAACCATCTTGAAATGAAAATTAGCCGATTTTCAAATGTATTGAACCAGTGTTTCGAAAAAAGATATGAAGATTGGAGGAATGTTGATGACTGTAGAAGGTGACAAATAAGAGAATGTTTATAAAAAATAGTGAAGAAAGGATGAATAATCATATTGTTATTTAATCCTTTATACTGGATGCTATATTTGCGTGGCAAATATGAGAGTCGCCACCTTCCACTGCAGCCATCTTTGCTATCTTGCTAATTAGCCAATTTATTATTTCCAGAGATTACTAATAATAGTAATAATAACAATACATAAATTTAAAAAGAATACACTGAAAATGAAAGACTCACTAACATTAGAGAAATTAAAACATATCAATTGAAAAAGGTGCATGTTTATAATGAATCTGCACGGCAACAAGAGCAGTGATATTTCAGTACTCCGGGTCAAGTCCCAGTCCTTTTTAGTTTTCTTTCTAATTCTTCCATCTTCTTGTTCTTTCTCTTCCAATTCCTCCTATGTATCCTCTTCCATTTTTCCTCTTCTTCATTCCTTCTCTTTCATCTTACTTCTACTCCTCCTCCTCCATTCTGCTTTTCCTCCCCATTCCTTCCTGCTCCTGCTTCTCTTCATCATGGATCCTTCTATATTTTACTTTCTTCTCTCTTCTTCCATCTTCTCATTCTCCCTTTTCTTTCCATTTATCTCTCTATCCCATTCCTTCATTCTCCTTTTCCTCTACCTTCCCTTTCTCCTCCCTCATTCATCCTGCTTCTTTTTACTTTCTTTCATTAGCATCACAGTATACTCCTCTTCTTTTTTCTCATCCTTCATCTGGTCTTCCTCTTTTCTATCTCCTTTATTCTCTTCTTTCAATTTGTTCTGTTCTTCAGTCTCCACTTCTTCTTCCTCTTCATTCATTCCCCTTTTTCTTTATTTTCAATGTCTTGCCTTCTCCTCCTTATCCTTTTCTTCATACTTCTATTTTTCTTTCCCTCTTCATTCTTTCATGATCCTCCTCTTCATCCTCCTTCAATTCTCCTTTCCTCCTCTTCCTATAATTATCCTATCCTTATTTTTTTATATTTTTTTTGTACTTATTCTTCTTCTACTTTGTTTTCTCCTTCTCTCTCTCTGTCCTTCATTCCCTCTCTCTCATCTCCATCCTGCTGCTGATTTTCTTCATATCACCCTAGGCCTTTTGACCTATTTTTTTTTTTACATCTATCCACCAAAATAGCCTAATTTTTTCAATGTTGTTGATACATGTATCTGGATGACTGTGCCAGATAGCTAGACCATTTTACTGTATCTACATGCATACATACATGTATTTATATACATACATTACTGTATTTAATACTAATTTTTGTTTTAAAACAGAATGTGTGGTTTCAGGAATGCATTATGAGAATGCTCTGAGAAATTTAAACTCAATCAAATGCAAAATGACCAACTTGCGGTCATTATTAACCGTAGTCATGGTAGTATGCATAAGATATGGAAAACCTTGCTAGATACATGTAGGTAGACCATTACTGTAAAACAAAATGTGCGGCTTCAGAAGTGATATATGCCCTGAGAAAAAATGTCAACTCGAACAAAATTAAAATCAGGGACTTGTGGCCATTATTGACTGTGATATATATTATTATGTTTCCATTTCAGCTAAAATAGGCCTGCTATTTTAAACAATACAATTTAAAATTCATTTGATTTTGAGTAAGTGAGAAGAATGTTCAATCTGTTAATTGCAGAAAACTTAACGCATGGATGGATCACGTAGGCCTACTACATGTCCTTGGTGATGGTATAATAGTGCTCACCCCTGAGGATCAGTAAAGGTGGTTATATTCTTTAAAAACATTTATAGCGTGGTTTGTGCAGCACTGGTTATTAATTTTTAGAAAAAAAAACACTTATGTCTAAAATAAGAGAAACAAATGTACACATGTGTACAGGAGGCACTAAAGGGAAAATTAATAAAATTTAAAAACTATGATGACATAAATACATAGGAGATGACTGTCAGGGTATTTTACATTTGATATTTTTTGGCATCTCCAGGACTGATATTTATAAATAACAGAAGTATGAAAGTAAAGCTGGCTAAATTATAAGACATAATTGTACTTCAGTGGCGGCATGGCAATCCTAGAAGAAGATGCAGCAATGCAGCGATCAGTTGAAAGTATTATTTAATTACCATAATTAGCAAAAATAATTACATTATTTTAGCAATGTAGCCATGTGCACAATCAAAATCATTACATTGACAGGGTTCCCACTCAAAACTGAAAACAAAATTCCATGATTTTTCCATGATTTTTTCAATGATACCAGGTTATTTTTCCAGGAAATAAAATAGTGCTCAATTCCGTTTTGGCTGCATGTGTAATTTACCTAAATTGTTATCATTTGCCTAAATTGTTTTTGTACGTCAAAAGATTTGGGCACATATATATGCAACCACCAGTAGTCAAATATCAGGCTATTAGAAAGGAACACTTGTGCAAAGAATAAATTCCGCAAAATTTATTCTGATATTGAAAAAAATGGGGATAACTGAAGCAAAGTTCCATGAAAATGTCCTTTTTTAAAATTCCATGATTTTTTCATGCATGGAATTTTTTTCCACGTTTTCCAGGTGAGTGGGAACCCTGCATTGATATTGTGGGGAACAAATTAGCAATATAACATTCATCAGTTCATTTTAAAGATTTTTGTTAAAATTTATTTAGTTGAAAATATAATAATCAGACTTCAGCTATGTTTTGTCTGAGAAGTTGTCAGCTGCCAGTACAAATAACAAGAAATAACTGCACTACATTTAGGCCTACTCACCGGATAGCCTACATCCAATTTATAATTTCAATTTCCCTCCCTGTATCAAAAGCCTAATAGGTGGTTTCAGGAGCTATGAAATACATTTTTAGGCTACATGTATATTTCCCACATTGTTCAGATGTCTTTAGTACACTGGAAAAATGAAAATGTTATAATTTGTAACAACAATACAAAAAATAAAATATAGAGCTTGATAAAAAAATAAATGACAAAGAAAAAAGCTGATTATTATTTCATAACTGGAATATACAATTCCACAAACAATAAACAAACAATGTCAGTTATTTAACACTTGCCCTGCTAAATTATTTAATTACATTGTCATCTTAAAATAATTAGGAATATTTTCATAGATTTATATTCATGAAAATTGAACATCTCCAAATACATGAAATATGAGTTTAATGCGAATAAGCGAGCATCAATATGATCAATATTGAACTTCCTATTTATCAGTACATGTATGTACATGTACACTGTACAGTATATTATTTTCAGTACATTTGAGTTAATCAACCCTTAAAGCGCTTAAATACTGTTGTTTAAGCCAAGTCTGTTTTCATATCATATAAACGAGGCTCTGGCGGCCATTTTTAAGGGGTGGCAAAATAGCCCCGGTATGGGGTGGCAAAATAGCCCCGGTTACTTTGAAGTGCTCGAAAAGGCTCAATATTTGAATTTCATCAATTAATTTTTTTTTATGTGATAAGGACCCTTCAATTATCACAAAATAAAAATATATACGGTAATATAATGGATAAATAACATTCCAGAGGTCAAATTTGTCCAATTTCTAAAAAACACGTAAAAAATACCACTTCGGTAAAATATTTTTTACGGGTGTCAAAATAATTTTTTAAATTTTGTGAATAGACATAAAAATGTTCCCTACAATTTAGTCTAACCTAGGATAATCATGATAATAGTTATTTTATTATCTTATTTATTGAAAACCAGAGGGATTTATCAATTTTCTTAGGAGGTGGCAAAATAACCCTGGTTTACAATACTCAAAAAAAAAAAAAAATGGGATTTTAGGCCACATTTGTGCACATATACAATTTAAGCATGATAATTTAAAACCCTATTTTTTCATTGCAGATCAAATAATTTTTCTACTCAAGATTACATACTGGGATCAAATTTAGACTTCAGAATCTGATGTCTCAAATTGTTTCCCGCGCTTTAAGGGTTAAACCGGTGTGTAAACTTTATGGCTGTGGACTCACTAGGATTCACTTTAAATATCAATCAGAATTACATTATATTATTTATTGTCATTCAAATTTCTTATATTGGCCTGTATGTATATTTCACTTTCAGATACTGCAGTGATTGTGGATGTAGCTTACAATGAACCTTTGCTCATGAATACACTATGTGGGCAGACAGACTGAATTTTGTTCCAATTGTGTTAAATTGTCAGGGTTGTCAGGCTTAGGCCACTGGTTTTTGTTTCTCTGTTTTAGATCAGAAAAAATCCAAAATCTAAAGAGGGAGGGCGGTAAAAAAAACATTAAAAAAAAAAAATTATATTTTCAGAAAAGTTAATGAGGGCCACCAAATAAAAAAAACATTGGACAAATTCTGGAAAAGGTAATGAGAGCGACAAAATAAATAAAAATTTACCTATTTTAAATAAAGTTATTAAGGGCGACGAAAAAACAAGCAAAAAAAACATAGCTGGAAAGAAGATTTTTTCATTTCCTTAAATAAACTTGTGTTTTTTTCGGAATGTTTTTGTTATCTACCAAAATTAAAAGTTTTTTTTTGCAAAAATCGGCAACAATTCAATGCGCGCCTGGGCAGAAAAAACACTATGTTTTTTTTTGGTAATGCGCGGCCTGGATCTAATGCGCGCGCTCATCTAGACTAAAACAAGAGAAAAAAAACATAGTGGCCTTATACTCAAAAAGAATAAATTAATTATAGCCAGAGCAAAATCAAGAACTTTTCCCGGTTTATTTATGTTTTCACAGGACTTTTCCAAAGACTCGAAAACAGTCCTTGCGAAATTTCATCAAAATCGGTTGAAAATTGACTTAGAAATCGGCGAAAAACATGCGATACAAGTTAATCTGAAGGCAGGTATAACTAATTCCGGAATTTTATTACATGTAAAATGGTCTAACTTTTGAAATATTGAATATAATTTTGCAAAAATTTTACCGATGTTACTGTAAGGACATAGGGCCTACTCACATAGCCATAGGCCTCACTTGGAATGTCCTATGCAAGAAAATCGGTTCAGAAATGACAGGGAAATCGATAACCTTAATATAATTAATTGTGTCATACTCATACTGGGGGCCTAGATCTAGTCATCAGCTGGTCATAGACTAAAAGTGAAAAAAAAATAAAAAATTATGTGACGGTACTATGTCTATGATCTGATCTGATCTTAGGCTAATGTTACTCAATAGGCCCATTTCTCACATTAGGCCTATAGCCTATAGGAGTAGACTATAGGGTCTAGCGCCCATGTCCCCTGCATGAATGACACTGGCAGAAACTTTTATTATCGCCCGGCCACAGTCTGAGTTTAGCCTTTTTTCAGGCCTAGACCCTATTTTGTTGAAAATAAATGACATGTTTATTGTTACTGTTAGACCTAGAAGTAGAATCTAGGTTCTTCCGAAACAAAATAGTCAAAAGTTGTATTCATTGTCGTTAACTTACCTTCTATCGTAGCATACTGTCAAGAAAGATGTGACAGACTATCGTCGTCGCGTCGTGTCGCCAAACCAAATCACAACATCATTCAAATGCACTGCGACGCTCTGTCAGTTGACCAAGGTCCAAGTGTCTTTTTCGTGTCATTCCACCGGTCTATAGCGGTACCGATCTAAACCTGACGACGTACTCGCCTATTTACATATACTTTTCTTCTTCTTTTACGCTCACTCGCAAAAAAACATGGCTTAATTCGAAATCTGTTCAATTTGCCTCAGATGTCGGCCATTTTTTCCGCTGGATTCAAAGCTTGGTGTCGTCATAGTCACGTGACTTCAGATTTCCCTCCCAGTGTTTACTTGGTAAATTACGGAGCCCGTAAAATAGCAATATTGTGACCGGCGCAGTCGTGACGACGTACTTCCTTAAATATATCAACAGGTATGTAACGTAGGGTGACGTATAGTCGTGGGTTGCTTTATGTCGCCATGGTAAAAATGATCACTGATCCCTAAACGACCATGTGACGATACTAACAATCTGGTGGTGCCATCTTCAACCTGTGAATATGCTCTTCAATTCTGTAAGATTAATTAGTGTTCAAAGTGATTTAGGGGTGTCAATTACACATCTTTCTGCCACAACCCCAATAGCGCGTTGCTTGAATCTTTAAATGTGTTTGTACCACTTCTTCTGCATTTACAATATTAGGCTGGTTGAGCCGCGTATTGAAATTATTTTATTACAAAATGGCGACCATGGATCCCAGAAACACGTTTCCATAAGAAAATTGGAGGGGAGCATTCCATATATTATAAAACGAATCACTTTATATTGGTGGCGACATTTGGGCTCCTAAAATCGTCCATTTGGCGAACTTTTGCCATCCCATTTTCACAAATGTACGTATTGTCGCCAGAAAAAAGAAGGGTGTCCAATGGTCGTGAAATGAATGACGACTTTTTGCCTCCCAAGTCTCAGACATACAGAAAAACGTTCGACCACTACCGATTTGATATTGGCCCACCGTCTGAGAGAGAGAGAGAGAGAGAGAGAGAGAGAGAGAGAGAGAGAGAGAGAGAGAGTAAGAGAGAGAGAGAGAAAGTGAGAGAGAGAGAGAGAGAGAGAGAGAGAGAGAGAGAGAGAGAGAGAGAGAGAGAGAGAGAGAGAGAGAGAGAGAGAGAGAGAGAGAGAGAGAGAGAGAGAGAGAGAGAGAGAGGAAGACGAAGAGTGAGGAGGAGACGGAAGAGGAGAGCAAAGAAGTTGGGGCGAAGAAAGGAGGAGGAGAAGTGGATGAAAGAGAGTGGAAAGGGAAGACTAAGAAAAGAAAAAAGAGGAGACGAAAGAGGAAGTGGTGAGGGATGAGACAAGAAAGAACATAGAAAAGGAAGATTGGAGAAAAGATGAGGAGAAGTAAGAAGAAGAATAGAAGGAGGAGACGATACAAAAAAGAAGAGAAAGGAAGAAGTTGAAAGAGAAAGAGGGTGAAAAGAGAAAAAAAGAAGTGTTAAAGGAGGAGACAAAAAGAAAATAGAAAAAGAAGATTCGAGAAGGAGGAGGAAAAGGTGGGGATGAATGAATGAGGAGAAAGAGAGAAAGATGTGAAGGAAGAATAGAAGATAGAGAAAAGAAGAGGAAGGAAGAAGTTGAAAGAGAAAAAGAGGGAAGGGAGAATGAGGGGGGGGGGGGGATTAGGAGGATGAGAAATTCGAGGAGGAGGAGTTTGGCTCCTTATGCTCCTGTTACTTTTCCTCCTTCTTAACCTACTGTAACTTCAGAGAACGAAGAGGAAAATGGTGACGATAAAGACGCCTCCTTTCTCCTCCTCTTCCTTCTTCTCCCCCCCCCCCTCCCTATTCCTCCTTACCACCCACTCTTCGTTTCCCGCCCATCCCCTTCTCCTTTTACTCTTCCTCATCCTTCAGCACCCTCTCACACTATAATTTATTTATTCCTCATACACCCCACCTCCATCTTTTCATCCTCCTCTTCCTTCTTCTCCTGGCCCAGTTTAGCCTATATGTGCAAACGGTGGCCTAAAGCCCGATTCATTTCATTTCTCCGTCCTCTTTATGCTTTTTATTTGTCTTTACACTTAATTATATTCCTTCTCCTCTACCTTTCCTCCTCCTTCTTCACCTTTTGTTATTTTGATTTCGTCTTCCTCATCCTTCTACTCCACTTCCTTCCACCTTATTCCTCCTCGTATACATTATTCTCCTTCTCTTCTTTTTCCTCTTTCTTCGTCCCTTCCTCTTCCTCCAACTCATAGGCCTACATTCCGTCAGCCTCCACAGGCGAAGTTGGTTGTGTGAAACTTAAAATCATAGAGGGCATTTTAGGTTTTGGGAGCGTAAAATAACGATGAACGGATCAACAACCTTCTCTGTCGCTGCACCCACACTGGTACTCTCTTCTTTCTGTAATTAAGACTGCTCTAACCAAGACATCTTCATACAGGCCACTGACTGGCGATTGCCCTGTAAAATTTCTATCATACGGGCGGGGCGGGGGATTATGGTGGCCGGCTGCTTGGTCTTTTGTTGAAATAAGATGCCGTTGCAATTTTGTATTTCATTCTTTAAATATTCGTGTATTTAATTAGCACGTTGAATAATTATGTCCAGTTGCAACCCAACTAAAAAACTAACAAACAATTTACCCCTTTTGAATATGATATAATTGATATCGTCTTGAGCATATGATGAAATGTATACATTACTAAGGTCATGGCGACAATAGGACACCCATGTGTATGTTGGTGGCGGGATATTGCCTCCGTGGCGACATAAAGCCACCATATGTGACGACTATTTGCATCCGGATGCAAAAGTCCGTCATTTGAGGAGTAGCATTTCAAAAAATGTTCATTTGTATATTTTTAGGAAATTTTCTTTAAAAACAACACTGCTATTTGATTCTTGACATATTGAAGTTTCTATTGGTATAAACAGTTGACATGAAACGCCAATAGTTGTTTTTAAATAACATAAATCCCTAATGCGATTTTTGAAATTTTCCCGAACGCCACGACTTTAGGTGACCTTACGTTAGGCATGTAACAGCATTGATGACAACAAGTTAGATATATGATTAAATAGAAGCTCCGATCCGTTTTTTAAATGTTCCGATTGTAATTGACAATCTGTTTTACCTGGCTTAAGCTTCAATATAGCGAGGGATAAACTTTGCTTATATAATGTTTAGACTTACATTCTTTATTTTGACAACATGAATTAATTATGCGCGTGGTTAGGTTATCCAGTAATTGACTATATTCGCTGTCATCATATGATACAGAATTATAAATATCTTCATATTTCTCTGCAAAAAGAGAGCTGATAGCTTCGTCACCAGAAACATTATCAATCATATTTGAAGAGGTTTTGTTACCGTTCCTCAATTTACGTACCATTTTTCAGAACGTTTGTACATTATTTAAACTTAGAGAGTCTGCCATCTTCGTGGCATTTAACACATTGTTTTGACGCTGTACATCTTTTAGAATCTTGTGGTAATTAGCTCTAGATTGACGCCGTATATCAGCTATTATACCACAACCAGGGCCTTCGTTTTCTATCCAAATTTTATGCCAAAATATGGCTCTATCACGATGTTCTGATACATATTTGTTCCACCCGGTATATGTAGATCACTACCTCTCTTACTTTTACATGGTATAGACTTTTCTGCAGCATGTATCAGTGCATTTACAATCTCATTATAATACTGTTGTAGAGCTTAATCGTGTACTTTACAAGAGTAATCTGTACATGAAATAGCTTCCTGGGGTGCAGTAATTTTATTAAGCTCATTATCCAGTTCCAATTTATACATTATGATGTCTTTTTCACTGGCACGATTCCACTGCATTTTTTGTGGACTGGGGGTTAAGACCTCACGTGATTTATAAGACACTGGTATGTTCATTTTCATTATCAATGCATTATGATCTGAAAAATTATCGCCGTCTAACAATGCATGATATTTAATAACAGAGGCAAATACATTTTCGGTGACAATAAAATGATCAAGTATGCTGCAGGCTTCTGTCATTCTACTACGGTAAGTGTAATCTAACTTACTAGCGTCATGTAGAATAACAGGTATTAGAGATTCCTTTTCACAAAATTTATTTAAAGAGTTAGTATGAAGTGATTTAAACCTTGACTAATCACTATTAAAGTCTCCACCAATTACAACGTGGTCTACGTTCGTCTCCTCTGAAACACAAGCTATATTCTGCAAAATATTATTAAAAATATCATTGTTTTTTAAATCATACTCCGGGTCAGTTGGCATATAGACATTGAATATCAACATTGATAGATCCACTTGTTCAACCAAAATAGCACATAGCCTATTTGAATTACATTTTACAATTAATAGATTCTTTCCAAAGGAAGGCAACACCACCGTAAGGGCGACCTTGTACTATTTCACGCTCATTCATCCCTGACACTCCGTGAGAGTGAGTTCTAGTATTGTTCCTAGCATGTATCTGTAATGTTTCAATACAACGGTTGTTTTTTATCGGATTAACGCCAGCATCATAATAGCGACCATGTGTGGCTTATTGTATATGTTACATGTGTCGCCTGGACCATATAATAACAATGATTATTATGCCTCGTATCTAAGTGGTCTTGTCAAGTTAAAAAAAATCCAAAAATCCGAGAAAAACTCGGATTGGGCGTACCTAAATTTTTTTGAAAACAATTGGAAACATGAAAACAACACAAAAAAAAACAAAAAGAAAAAAATTCTCAAAAAATAAAATCCGAGTTGAGGCTTGACCCACTTTTCGGATTTTTTTCAACATGACAAAACCCCTAAAACAAACTAGGCCCAGGTCCCTTAAGCAGTGGGAATACATTGGAGTATATAGGACCAATTTTGTTTTAATGTTGGGTAACTGTCTACGACGCTGGCCCAACAAAAACACAGCATTGGGGCAATGTTCCGTGCTTATAATACATTTATAGATTTTTTCAAAAAAGGGTATTCTGACTCACTAAGATCTCAGTCAAAATACCACGAAAACGAGGTAATATACTTGTTTCTACATGTAATACGGTCGTTTTAATGTAAAAGTATATATACACTGTAGTCTATTTTGTCCCATTTTTTACCTTGAAGTACACGTTGTGGCCTTGAAAATTTACTTCGAATAATCAAAATAGTATCAGAAATGGATATTCAAGGCAATCACATCGAAAAGCAAGTATAACACGTGTTTTATTTTTTAATTGCTAAATTTCATATTTCCCCTTACTTGACCTTGACCTTAAAAGTGACATTTTTACATTAAAAATCATCTTGAATATCATCAAATATGATTATAAATGTTTCTTTCTGTTAAAACACATCAAAATGTGGTATTACACTTGTTGCTATTTGTATTTGTTAAAAAACACATTTTCGTATTTTGACCTAGATATTGACCTTTTGACCTTGAAAACGACTTATGATCAACATAATAACATCAAAATGGATTTCCAAAGCTCAAATTACACGAAAAAGATGTATTACACTTGTCTCTAGTTTCATTTCTTGAAAATTGCTATAAGAAAATGTTAAAACTTTAAAAAAGTGGCGGCCATCTTGGATTTATGCAAATTAGGCATCCTTCGAGCAATTGGATTGCGAGTAATTTCAAATTGTGGTGGGTCTGGTGTCTTTTGTCATAAAATGACTGAATTATTATAATTAATAATTAATTAACACCCCACCTGTCTTTAACTCTAATTTTAGCAACTTTTGCAGATAGCCACTGCTCCACAGCAGGCACCATCAGAAAGAAGACGAAATTTCTGGCCTATATTTTCTGAACCCAGATGTGTGTATGCTTAAAAATAAGTGTTAATTATATTTATAAATGTCCTATATTTTTTTAATGAAACATATTGTGGCCTTAAATGAACATATATGTATTTAGCATGGGCTGAAATCTAAAACATTATTTTTTTCTCAGAATTTTTGTGTATAAATTCTTATCCACTTGTTTTTACATAACTTGTGTGTGCTGAATTCGAATCTGTCGGATAACATTCTATATTTGGTGACGTTCACCTTCAAATTAGCAAAACACAAAATGGCTGCCAAAATGTAAAGAAACCCCCGTATTTTCTATGTTTTTTCGCACAAGAAAGCACAATTGATGATTTCGGGAAGATTTTTATTATATATTATTTTCTATAGTCTTTGGAAAGAAATAACCATTATTTGACCTTTTAATACACCATGTCCGTCGTTTTTTATATATTTACTGTTACTATAAGTATACCGCTAAAAATGTTTACGATAGTATGATTTATTTCTGTTAAATTAGTGGACCAGAAATAAAAGTTATTGACGAGTAAATTTAAATGAAAAAATACAAAATGGACGCAAAATACACATTCATATGAACAAGAAACAAAAAGACTATCAAAATGTAAATTAAACATTTTTTTTTATTTGTGGCTCGCAATTGCTCAATTTTTTTTATTTTGTATGACTTGGGGGCCGAAAAAAACATCTCTGGTGTTTATTGTTCATCGTCTGACCTATAGTTTATCGTAAAATCCGAGATGGACGCCATTTTACATATTTACTATAAAAATAATGACGTCATTTTAAATACTAACCAAATCATAAAAACAGCTTTTATTTGTGTGCTGGCGGTAACCATTTTGAAAATGAAGGTCAAACAAAGATCATTTAGATCGAAAAACATGAGACATAAATTTATCAACTCTAAATCATGCAGAAACCAGAAATCCTGCAATAATATGTAACACAAATATAGAACATATGTGGTTTTGGTGGCCATTTTTTGTTTTGATTATTTGAAGGTGAATAACACCAAAGATAGAATGTTAACTGACATATTCGAATTCAGCACACACAAATTGTGTAAAAACAAGCGCTAAATATAGGCCTACAGTCCAGGCTGAATACACACATTTTCATAAAACGGCTGCAATATTCTCTCATTTAAAAATATATATGCCATGTGCAAATCTAAATGACACTCATTTTTAAGCAAATAAACATATGGGTTCAGAAAACATTAGTTAAATATAGATATGGCCAATAATTATGTTTTATTAAGTCGTTTCCATCGACCATGCTAACTAGCTTGTTTTATTGTCGATTTCGTTTATTTTGTAATAAAAAAAACATGTTCCAACGTATTTGTAGAGATAACTCCTTAATCCACTGCATCATGCAATAAATCAGTAGACCGGAAATTTAATTATCTTTTATATGGTATATTGCATGTGAATAGCAAATACATAGACCAGACGTGGCTGGGGGTAAGGTGTCACCCGGAATGGGAATTTAGGCCACTGTTATTTTCACATGGCTGGATTATTCAGGGGCCAGAATCAACCTGTTGATCAGGTAACTGCCGTTGCTTTACTGAATATAGGGCAGATTGAGGCCTCAAGTCAGTACATTCATTATAAGATTATCGGCGTATGAGCGGTTTAACGCTTTTAAAGCTGGCAACATTAGTGTATGGTTGGATTAACATCGGCTCCGGCAGCCCCCTGTATGTGTATGGTGGAGGCCACGCCACCTTGGACCAGCACCCCCCTCCGCACATGACCCGCACCCCCCTCCACACGTGACCCGCACCCCCCTCCGCACGTGACCCGCACCCCCCCTCTAGCATCATGATGCAGTGGATGCATATGATTAATAAGCGTCATTGTCCTATTATTGGTATGTATGATTCATGAGCATCAGGATAATGAGTCATTCTATGATGATTAATTGGCGTCATGTCATGACACTTTGTGACCCCATCCCTCCTTGGAAAGGATGACTCATCACGGTCCCCCCTCCCATGCCCCCCCCCCCCACCTTTGGATGACTCATCACGGACCCCACCCCTTGGATCCCCCCCCCAGAAAAGGATGACTCATCATGACGCTGCTAGGATGCTGACGTCATCATAGGACGCTATTTAATGATGTGTCATCATAATTGAGCGTCATGACGCTAATCCCTGCTTTGTCATTGGTTGATTCAAAATATAAGTAGGCGCCAATTTCATCATGAAAAGCTATAAATAGCGTATCATAACGGATTTTTATCACTTTGAACCAATACTCGAACGTTATTTTTATCTGGACGCTTGTATTCACAGAGCGTCAGGACATTTTCATATGGACGCTTGTATTCACTGTTGTTATGGTTTAGTTAGTCTTGCATATATTTCGTGTCTATTGACATCAAGTAAAAAACAGCAAGTATTACTATAGCGTAAGGTTTGTGGGTCATTTCAGGTTTTGTCTAACATGAATATGGAGGACGGTTCTAACAAGGCTTCACCTGTAAAGAATGTAGTGAGCATGAATGATGATATGTCATTATCATCGCCTAGGTTACGAGAAATAATTATTCAAAATAATTAGCAAGAATTAGATTTTCACGATTTTAGCTACACAGTGACGCCTACAAATACACAGCAAACACTCTGCATACATAATTTATACCCAGGGAGCCAAACCACCATTTTTCACGAAAACAGACATGGCCTGCTGTAAAAGGTTGGCCGATGGATATCATCTCTACATATATCCAGGAACACAACCTAGGTGGACAACCTTGCAATTTTTTTGCAGGAAAAGCACAAAAAGCAAAAATCTAAGATGCCCGCCATAGATATCTCATACATATAACTTTATAGCTGTTTCTTTGAATTTCATGTGTGACATATGGTTTCTAAGGGTTTTCTGCATGCTAAGTCCATTCCTGGCACTATTTCAATGATTAAGGGCATATTTAGGTTGTTGGGTTCAAGGTCAAGGTGAATTTAAAGGGGATCGGTCGATCATGTCCAGAGTGAGTGATTGAGTAGTAATTGAACGATATATTTTGTCGCAATGATTATTTGGCATATCGCTGATATTTTAGTAATGTACAGTACACATTAGTGTGATTTATTTAATATTAAAATACTTTGTAAATGACTCACTATATTCTACAAATAGTGTCATTCCTCTATCTTCCTGTGAAGGATGAGCAACATCAAAATCAAAACAATTTCATTTTAACCTTATTATGTTTAGTTAAATAAACATAGAAACGCAAAGAGCCAGTAAAGATAAATTCAACCACAAGTTTTAGAAGGTATATAAGCTATTTATATTATAACTAGGACTACTCAAATTAAAACGAACTGGCATAGATACATTAACAAAACCACTGAATTAATATTCTTATTCAGTGTTTCATCTAGGATTCAGAAGGGGCATGGCGCCACCTATTATTAGGGGCACCTTATCATGCACACTGGGCACCCAATTAGGCGTTTTCAACATCCACCCTCCCCACACGTAGTACACTTTTTAAAGCTACATGGCGACAAGATGATTAGACCTCTTTCATTTAAGCTGGTTAATCCTTGAATTATTTATCTCTGTTTTAATAATTTCCTAATTACTTTAAATAAACATAAATCTAATGAAAATTCGATCTCTTAAACTTTTATAGACCATGGAATTGGTGACCGCAAGGCTTGTGTCTACAGTGCGGTCCTGCAGTGTATTGGCGCTGGTTACATTTTCAAATAGCCTGGTGTTTGATATATGCAGTTCGCGACATTACCTTGAAGGACATCATGTTTTCCGATGTGCAATACACTGTGATATACTGTAATGAATATTGTTCACCAAATCAGTATTTCAAGCCTTTTGGGACAGGGTTTTAAAGGGTGTGATACCGCGGTGCAGTCGTCCGTGGTCATGTAATCTAATCTTGGTGATTGTCACTCTAACTTGTGTGCAAGTTGAATTCCTAGGATTGATATTTAAATGATTGAATGACAACATATCAATATATTTGTATTATAACCAGCAAATATAACATATATTGATACTAGTATTTTATATTTTATTCCCAATTATTTTAACTTGCTTGTAGAAAGCCCTTGATATTATGGGTACACATATATATAGTGTTTATATGAAGTGAGCATATTGAAGGTATACATGCAGAATAGTAAAAACTTATTAAATATAACTTGCTTAATCTGGTGATTAAAGTCGGTGAACATATTATGAGTGAACCACCGCCCCCCTCCCCCAACACGTATGATGTTAGTGACGCGGCGGTTAAGCAGAACACGATTACTGTGGGAGAGAAAGCCATGTGCCTAATTTCGTCTGTTCACGCAGCACGTGTACACACTGTATGGGTGATGAGGCGGTTACTCCTGAGAGTCAATGTACACATTGCATCTCACGGTGCACTGTGTGCATAAAAAAGACACACCATGTAAAACATGTGGATTTCGGGAAGTTATTTTCAAGGGGACCAATGCAGTTAATCAATTCGGTAGTTGGCTCTTTTCCGAACAGCATAAAGGTGTGACCGTCATAGCTCATAATATGAAGGGGTATGACGGGATTTTTTTTTACTAAATCATTTATTGACTAGAGATATTGTACCTGAGATTATATTCAATGGGTAAAAAATTATGACTGTAAACAATGAATTAAATATCAAAGTCATTGATAGCTTCAATCACCTGCCAATGAATTTGTCCAAACTGCATAGTGCCTTTGGACTAAACGAATTGAAGAAGGACTATTTTCCACATTTATTCAACACTTTAGAAAACCAAAATAATGTAGGTCCTTATCCGTCAGCAAAGTTCTACTCTCCTGGCTGTTGAGAATAGCAAAATATTTTTAAATTGATATGCTGAGAAAAAAAATGCTATATTTGATTTTAAACAAGAGATGTTAGAATATTGCAGATCGAATGTGGATATCCTTCGTCGTGCATGTATAAAATATCGTGCGTTATTATTAAGCGCAACACATGACGAAGGATGTCGTTACGGCATAGACCCACTCCGGTACTCAAAGATGAATCTGATCCAGTAAGTTCGGTTTGTACATATATGCCAATACCGTACCTGAATGATGTTGTTGTGAATATCTGTGTAGATTCTACAAAGCCTATAAGTATGGCTAGCGTACATGTTTAAGCATGGAAGAATCTCGGAGAATGATATTAATACCTCTTGAAAAATATAACTCACTAGTTAATAACAAAGATTACACCAAACCAGGTTACATGAAACCAAAAAGTGTTGAGCCTGTGTGTGATGATGATGATGGTGATGATATGTGAGACTCTGATTTATTATCTGTTGATGCGATTGTTCAACCCTTACCAAAAACATATAAGAAAAGAGATATTGCATTGGTTACGTTTTTACAACAGTGTGGGTGTGTGACTTGGGATGAAGACGGGGTCATTACAACAGAAAAGTTTTGGTCGAATACCCATGACACATACCTGTGATTTAATAAGAAACTCCATACAAAGTAATATAAATTTTTCACCCAAGGGGCAGGAGGAAGTTTATACAACCTTAGCGGCATCAAACACACCTTTGAGTTTACTATCAAATTCACATAGACGTGATTGGTTTCAAAGATATCGCAATCGTACAAAGAAATGTCTGATCAAGAAATAGCTGATGTATATTACACACCAGGTGCCGCAGGTAATTTTCAAGGACCTGTTAAACTATACCAAACATTGAGAAAAAAGCTGTCAACATTACTCTAGCAGATGTTACAAAATGGTTGAATCGTCAGGATGTTTATACAATGAATCGTATGGCTTGTCATAAGTTTTACAAAGGGACTATTATTGCAAACAGTTTAAATATACAATGGCATGCAGACTTGGCCTATTTTGGTCAATGGAATTCAGACAATAATGATGTACAATATTTATTAATTATTATTGATGTTTTTTCTAGACAATTACAAGTTTCACCACTGAAAAATAGAACTGGTGAAGATATTGTTGACGCTTTTTTCAAAATTGACCACCTTACCGAAAGCATTGCGCACTGACGGGGGATCTGAATTCACAAATAAATTATTTCAATCATTTTTTAAGAAAAACTCAATTCGTAATTACATTTCTAGGAATGATTCTAAGGCTGCCCTGGCTGAACGAGTTATCCAAACTCTAAAACGTAAGATATATCAACAAATGGTCTATACAAACACCGCTGAATATATATCAACACTTACGGAAATAGTTAAATCATATAATAAAACAATTCACGCAAATCTGTAATGGATGATAACACACACGAGATGCGATTATCACGTTATTTACGCACAAAGAAAAAAAAGACACCAAAGTTTAATGTTGATGATAAAGTACTAGTATGTTATACCCGTAAACCTTTTGATCGTGTCTATGATATTCATTTCAGTGGTGAGATATTCACAGTAATTCAACGTAAAAAATCCATATCCAACATACCAGTCTATAAGTTGGCTGATGTGAGTGGAGATGTGATTACTGGTACTTTTTATAATGAGGAATTACAAAAGGCATACGTGACTGATGATACAATATATAAGATTGGAAAAGTACTTAAAAAGCGTACATCTCGTGGTACAAAACAAGTCTATGTTAAATGGTTATATTATCCCAGAAAATTTAATTCTTGGGTCGATGCATCAAGTGTTGAAAAAATCAATACCGAATAAATAATTCTTGTGAACGTTTGGATACAACACAGACCTGTATGGTTACACAGCATTATTTTGTGAATAAACAATGTTAAAGATAGGGACGGGAACATTGGCAGTACTGATACCTCATCACTGGATACCATCAGCTTAAGAATACGAGATGCCTTTATTTGTGGTGGCCAGGTATTAGACTTGATGGGTGATTTACAATTAGATTTTTTCAAACAGGATAGATTATTAATTGATGGTATCCCCATCAAAATCAAAATGATCCATGTTCGTGATGTTTTCACCACACTAATGTCAAAGACTGGTGTTACCGAAGAGTATAGTCTGAAGCTGGTAAAAACTTCATTGTATATTTGTTATCACCATATTGCCCCAAATATTATTCAGGCACACAAGAATGTTTTACAGATGAATAACGCATTATACCCAACTCAAAGGAATGTCATCAACACATTTCATGTTGATAAGGGCTATATCAGCGCGTAGTAACTCTAACCTATTTTAGGCCAAATTCCAGACAAAATATATTTGTGTATGGTTCAGACGAAAGCATATGAGGGGTCTAGAGATACAAATCCCTTCCACTTTCAGCATTTTGGCGTTAATCATATAGCCTATTTAATAAACAACAGAAGCATCCCTAGTCAGCCATTAAAGCCTAATTTTAAAACCAAAAACTATGTAGATTGTTACAGTGTCTTATTTAGAGATGATAAGTCACCCAATTTATTATATGAAGAGTTTAGAAAGGGAACTGCTATATTCGAAATAGATATTGCTGCCGAACTAGATAATTCAAACGTACAATCAATGAGACAGTCTGGTGAGGGTTGCATTGAATTGAAATTTGATACAGCGTTACCTGATAACATCACTGTAATTATTTACGGAAGATTTCGTGGAATTGTTGAGATATCTGGATCAGGTGAAGTCTCAGAAACATGAATAGTTACACATTACGGGAATACGCCAGGAAGTTGGACTTGAATGTGGATGTCTGTTCTAGAGAAACTATTACTTCATCTGACACACCAATGATTGTTAACACGGAAACTTCAGTACAAGCTGGAAGACATTGGGTTGTCATTGAACTGAACCATGGCTATTACTTTGATAGTTTAGCTGATTTTGATGTTATGACTAATACATTTGAACCAATCATGTTAAGGTATATTAACCATTATATCTTTACTAAGACAAGGTTTCAAAGTAATTATTCAAGTTTGTGTTTGTACTGTTTATATCATCTATACTATAGATACACGCATACATTTATATAAACTATATTTGAATTAGGTTCAAGATCGATTGCTGATAATGAGAATTATATATTGCATTTCTTCATACAACATGTTGAATGAACATAAACATTGTGTACAAAATGTTGTAAATATCCAATCATCAAGATTCTTCGAACCATAGCTACAAAAATGCAAATCATATTTTTATTAGTGTTAAATAAAAACAATTATGTATATAAAGGTTTTTAATAAAAATAGTTTAAAAAGCAAATTGTCTTGTATATGATTATAATGCATGACACTGTAGAACCCCCATCACCAAAACAATATGCCGTATTGTCACTAATAAATATCCCTAATACTAGATTGAATACCAGAGACGGTGTGCCAGCATTAACACATCATTGGGTCAACGTCCCCCGAGACCTGATCCATTCAGGGGATCACCCTATACCTTATCTGCCTAGGGTTATTAAGCATAAGTGATGTTATTAGGATGGTCTGCTTCTAGGCGGTCATCTGAGGGCTACAAACCCTATGAAATTAGGCATAAATGTAATCAGTTAGCCCAACGTCTTTTTAAAGCATTCATGCGCCTACGTATTTCTATTATTCTAATATATCTAAAAACAGATATAATATTTTAGATATCGTCGTGTCAAAATAAAAATATTCCAAGATGAAATGTGATGGTAACTGCGTTGTCTAACACATCGTCTAAACCAAAATATCAGGGGCCTTGGCTGCATAAGGTGACACACTAGCTACACCCTAAAAAAAATGGATAACGCTTCATCAGTACAGTAAGTACTTTATACACATTTATAGGTTAATATAGATGAACAATTAAAGCTGCATAACTGTTTTGCTTATTTTTTTTATATTGTTGCCCCACCAAAACAAAGACTAGCGCTGATCGGCCTACGGTGCTGAATTGTGTACAGCCGCTGTCCTGCCACAGAAATAAACTGTGCCCAGTGCGGGGTTAAATCGCAATTCGCTGACTTACCTGCAGTGTACACGTCTTCACTACCATATTTGACGCATATATGTGAAGATTTTTTATTGTTAGAAAGGGAAAGTAAGTTTATATTCATGTTATTTATCCGAAACTACACTTGAGGCTACCAAGTTATCTCGGGTGGAGTGGGGTGGAAACGCGAGATTTTGTGAGATGACGTCATCGCACGTGGTAGATGACGTCATCGCACGTGGTATCTGCCGTTTTTCTTGTGCTTCACGCACGTGTTTTTGTGTTGATCAACGAGTTTAAGGCGGTCTATCCATGCGCCTTCAGCGGACGAATTCTCCTCACATAGATGTCGCTCATGTCGCAGTGGCGAAAGTTGATGCAAACTATATCGCCGTGAATTGTAGTTGTATTTTACCTCAATTCAGGTCCAATATGTCACATATCAGCTCAAGAATCACAGATATGTAAGAAAATATATTTATTTTAAGCAAGATGATGTTAGATTGGCCATAGCTCATCAGATTAAGTCCAGAAGAGCAATTTAAAGTTGGTATCAATGCCACTTTGATACTAGATTCACGGCAGCCAAGTCCCTTATTTTGCTCTAACCTGGACTTGGAGTATATAGTTTTTTTCTTTGCAGAATATTGTTGTCCAGACCCCCCACTTAAAGAATCCAGAGGGTGTGGAGGTGTCACCCTTGGGCAATTTTAGTTATTCACGTTTTTCAAAATGGCCGCCAATTGCCTCAGTGGAATTGTAACTTTCTCACTTTCTGCCCTAGAAATATGTATAATACCACTTTTCCAACTAAATTGACCACGAGAAACTCATTTCCGGCATTATTTTTTATTCAAAAGCTTAATTCAGGCATAAATCCAAGATGGCCGCCACCACTACATTGGCAATTCACATTTTGTATCATTAGAAGCATGACGTTTAGGTACAGGTAAGCCTACTTCTGACTTTACAAAGGCTATCACATTTGGAGGCATAGCACTAGACTCTAATATAGACTAATCTAGGATTATAGCATACACTAGTCCCAATACAATTATTTTCTCCAAAATATTGGTCAGGCTTCAAGTTCATCAGTTCCCATATATCAAAACATTGACAAATTTAAACTGGTTTGCATGTCTGATCTGATGCAGCTGTTGGCAGATATTGCCAACAAGAGCACAATTTCAAAGATTTGGGTGGATCTCCTAATAAAACCTGTTATGATCATGATAATATATATATGTAGGGCCTACGTGCTGAACGGAATCAGATTGACCTTTACATAATAATAGCTGCGGTTGAACAGATGTTACCCTACATGCTTTGCACCAGGAAATATGCAGCTAGGCTATGACATTAGATATCTTGAAACAGTGCATGAAAGGTGAACACACAATGCACCATAATTCATGTTGCCAGGTATGTAGGCCTATAGCCATGGTCGTTTAGCCTACATTTTTGCGCAAGACTGGATATGGTCTTCAGACTATGGATGCCAATGTAACAATTCAGATTCAAAATAAGCATAAAGAACAGTTTTCAACAAGGATTTAAGAAGACTCTAAAGACCGGTTTTCTTCACGAAAAAAAATGCACCACCAGTAATATAATATCATTACATGATAAAAAATTAGATAGAGCTATAGAAATTGGCATAACATTTATGTATATATTTGAAGCTAATTGGTCTGAGGGTTTTCGCGATCCAATCACCAAGCAGATTGTAACATTTACTTGGGTTGGAAAACCGTTGAAACTTGGTACTGAAATTGTGTATGACCCTGCAGTAATTTATGGGTTCTTCAATCAAGTCCCAGAAGTATCAATAATAATGATATATTGGTACACGAACTGGCTCCATTCGCAACTGCTATGTTTGACACTCCATTTGAAATGAAGATAACTAAATCAAAGTGTAACCTTAACAACTTCAGGTAGACATATGTCGTAGAACTGTGAATGCCACTAGCTTGGTGGTCGATGGTTCAGTAGTGATGTGGACAATAGCTTGGCCTACTAAATGACCTGTCGATGACTTCACTACAAAATTTAGGTCATTTCTTCCTACTAAGCTCATTTCCGTCAATGTGTATGAGTATCTAATATTGGATAGATGCAAAGAATTCAGCCTTAAGGGAAATGCAAGATTATGCGGTCCACAAACTGGTTAGCAATGCACTTCTTCCTGCTCAAAATGTGATCCTCACGGTTAGTGAAAATTAAATACAAACTAATCGGAGCCATCATCAAATAGGGGCCTACATTGAAGAGGATACAGTGTTCCATGACCTGTACAAATCGACACATCAACTGGATGGCATCATGCACAAGTGGGCTAACCAACATGAAGTACAGGATAAAACGAATAAATACAAATTAACACAAGAAGATAACAAAATCAGTGACCAAATGGTCTAACCCTCAATGTGAAACTCGTATATTGATCAAGTTGTTGCTATCAATGACATATATTTTCATTGTTTTTTAGATGTGGGTTAGCCCACTTCTCCATGATGCCATCCAACTTGTAATCGCTGGTGATGATAATGTGCCAACAGAAAGTAGTCATGATGATATAATACTTAGACCAGATGTAAGCACCTCGCACGAAGAATCAGAAAATCGTTATTAGGCACTTGCTGTGCACTGAGAAAGAAATTAGTCATGGGGTAAGTAGTGTTGTCTCAGATGACACAGGTGTTTTTAGTTTGCTTCTGTGCCATTTTGGAGAAATTCTCAATCGATATGTTCATGGAATCTCCGATTGGGGATCATAGATATAAAAGTTGAGAAGTACAAGCTAATCGTACCTGATAGTTATATTGGTCGGCATGTCATATCAGTGTACGATACATGTACAGTCACCCGTTGGTATGACGTGGGATAGGTAACTGCACTGAAGATATATACGTGTTCAAGCTGCCAGGTTGTTCGTTTTGTCGCATATGTGACCAAACTCAGTAAATCACAGACATTTTTGAACAAACAACCACATTTATGGCAGCATGTTATGGTCTAGCCCTGAATACAAGGCTATCCGCCGAGCTATGCAGCTCCGGCGAAATAGACTTGTATTCAGGGCTAGTTATGGTCAGCTACAATTCTCTACCATGACAGAAGGTAGGCATAATCAGTGGGCTGGGCTGGCAAGCAAGCACCTGACCATTGCCCCATAACTGTGATCATTGCCTCCAAGAACAACGGATGCCTTCACAGGAATACTTTAAAACAGCACATCTACAGGTACAGCTTTGAAAATATGCTCTAAAATCCCCTCCTAATGAGGACTCAAATGACTTTGGCTCGCAAAATCGACGGGTTTTGGACGGGTTGCCCGCGGCGTACCCTCGTTCCTCCTCTCAACAACGGTGCAATGGCTGTTCCCGCATCTGCGCAGGCACTATGGTGTTGGCCGTGGTAGGGCCTTAACCTACCGGCAATAGAGTATTTAACATTAGGTCTATCACTACGGATGAATGGAGTTACTCTCAGCTATTGCTACTCTGGGATTATCATACCCGAGGATAGCGGAGCTGTGTTTTGTATAGCTAAACCCAAGTCTCCCGACCGTCTGGGGGTAAATCCTCTAGACATGCCCAGAACCCCTTATCGGGCGAGTGAAGGAAACCACAATCAATAACCCACCATGCTATATCACCCCACCCTCACATCGTTATCTGTACATCATGTATCTCATCAATGGACTGCACTGGTTTTAGTGTATTACGATGTCACTCAAATGACATTTAAAATTGGTGTCAAAAAGTGGCATTAAGCATTATTCTACTACTACTACTGTGTCTCCATCTGCCTGAGGCCGGGTACTTTAAGTAGTCAGGTTGTCCATCTACATGTATAGTATGTCTGTACGGCCATCCCCAATTCCTCTTGTCGGTTCATGCAAATTTAGCTCTGCAGCTGAGGCATAATCGTCGGCACCTTTTTGGTTTTTATAGTAAACTTATGATGTTTGGTGATTTTAATGAAGGCCTACGTATAGGCAGCCCTACAATTTACGATGTTCATGACAACTGAGGTCAGAAGGTATAAACAGTAATTATAGATTGATGGTAATTTTATTTTATATAGCCCTACCTAATTATATATATCTAAGGTGGCCTATATGGTGAATACATGAGCATTTGCCTGCATGTCGTTGGTGCAGTAAATTTTTTTTTACCAATATTATTGCTGTTATTACGGTTTTTTTTTTTGATCGTGCTCTCATAATTTTTATTATATATGATCTCGCTTAATCCACGTACATAATTAATCCACAGAGAACGTTTGGCTAGCAATGTAGTTTCACACTTGTTTTTGTTCAGAGATGTATGGCCTACTTGTTGGTGTGGTTGAGTAGTGGCGGCCATCTTAGATTTATGCACGACAGCGACTTCTATATTGAAAAATAATGCCGGAAATGGGTTTTTCGTGGTCAATTTAGTTAGAAAAGTGGTACTATACATATTTCTAGGCCAAAATGTGAAAAAGTTATATTTCCACTATATGGCTCTTGGCGGCCATTTTGAAAAACGTGAATAACTAAAATTGCCCAAGGGTGACACCTCCACACCCTCCGGAATCTTTAAACAGGGGGTCTGGGCAGCAGTATTCTGCAAAGAAAAAAACTATATACTCCAAGTCCAGGTATACCACCATGGCTGCCGGACTATCTGTGGCTCGCTGCACTCGCCCGGAGACGTTGTTTACTGGGCTACACAAAGACCTGATCACAGCGGAGTAAGACACATTGTCTATATAACCAGGACATTATAAGTACCAAGTGGCAGATAACGGTCATCATTAAAAAAAAGTGGAAGACTTTTAAAATTATTCTTATTTTTTAAGTGATCATAGATACATTTCACAGTACAAAGTGTATTGTCTCATGTCAGTTAGACATATCTAGAAGTTATTACTTTGTGTGATATGAATGATATCTGCATATAATGTCATGTTTAATTTCGGTACCGGTATAGAGAATGTCACTCAATTGGAAAAGAGGACCCTGTTTTAGTATGGTGCTTTTAAGTGTGGGCCAGCATCTGAGCCTTTGGCCCGCCATTAAGACGCTCTGCCCCAACCAAATACAGTGATCATGTAAATCATCTTTTTTTTGGGCAGTCTTTTATTTGATACCTCACAGGCATTTCAAAATATAGTGGCAATGCTACGAGTGAATTCAAAGTGAATTTTGAATGACAAGAGAAACTCGATCTATAGTGACTATGCTATTCGATAATATCGGACTATTTTATTTCATCGTTAGTCATCACATACAGTTATATAAATAGCGAAATGCGGTAAAATAAAATAATTGTAAAAAAAGCAGCCTTTACGGTACCAGTAGCTGAGTTCCTAGCAAACAAGAGGCATTCAACCATCAATGGGGCAATGTTGTACCAGCGTCATAGAAGCTGAACCAACATTGAGCCATCAATGGTTCAGGGACTCGTGCCTGCTGAGTTATCATAGGGGCTGACCTAGTCTTAGGACACCAACTGGTGGTTTGTGTGAGCTAGGCATAGCAGCCAACACGAGGAATTGGTCCTTGGTCCTTGGTCCGATGTCAAACTAATTCGGGGCCAATGTCTACGGCTCTGGCCCAGCGTTAGACCAATGCGGCTCAACGTCTCGTGTTTGTTATTAAGGGGTTTGATGTTGTTCCAATGTAACATTATATTGGCCCACAATTAACCACTATTAGTATTTGGTACATATTGTACACAGATGGTGTATCGCATCGTGATCTAATCCAGCTACATTTACATCGATTTTGTCCATTTATAAAGCCTTTAAAAATATATGAATAATTGTGTTGAACATTCTAGGTTATTTCGGTCGAAATAAACAAAACAGTTATGCAGCTTTAATATTATTACCACATCCTATATATGCTATGATAAAGTGTGATTTAGAATAATAGGTCTTATTACATCTTTTATAGGTTGTTGTCAACAATTGAGAGAGTGATCTCTCTGCTGCAACATGCCCGGATAGTCATGATGACAGCCAGGCACCCAGGATTCAGGCCTAGAAGATTGTTTGCAACACCAGAACCAACACCCATTAATGGTCTGGGGTCATCAATGAACCCTATTGCAATCCCTGATGAGGTAATTTTTTATAAAAATAATTTTAATATTTTTAACGAGATATACTTACTACAATCGTCATCCATAAAATCCTCATCCCACTGGTTTTTACGAAATGTGATCTCTGGATCGTCGATATCAATGAAAGTGTTGATGGTAGACAAACTGGTCGATATAGCAGATGTTTCGGTAGGACTTAATTTTTCTAACTCGATTTCTTCAGTACACTGGCTACACCTATCGTGTTGATTTAACCAATGTAAGCGTGATTGCCGACCGATCAATCGCATAGTAATCATTGTGACGATTATCACCAAAAATATCATTATTCCAAGCACTATAAATATGTACTTCCAAACATTTGTTTGATGATTAACATAGTCATGACTTGCATGAGGACATAATCCCAAAACTTGAACTTTATGTGGTCCAACATTGAACTCAACACACATGCCATGAATCTGGTGTTGCAAATCAATCGTATCTAAATGTGTATTGTTCTGATTAGGAATGATTGAAATAGCATTGCTCTGAGCTGTCACATACTTTATATAATTCGCAAAATGTGGAAGTGTTATTAGATGCAGGTCATCACAATCCATATAATAATGATTGTCGCATATGCATGGATAGCATGATCCGTTTGTAATGACAAAATATATTGCCAATATAATTGATAACCGTAACAAAGCCATGATTTAAGACATGATCATCCAATCGTTGTGTGTACTCGATTAGTTAAGGCGCGAAAATTATAATGTACATAAGCATACAATAATATAATATCTTAAGTACTAAATCTTTATTTGGCATATATGTGTGAGTAACATCATTCTTATAAAAAAAACAGGTATTAATTTTTTAAAAAGATTAGTGATATTTGAATCATTAATATTGTGGATATGCTATCACAAGCGAATTACCTAAAAAACATTAAATATTATGACGTGATTTTGAAATATTTTAGGATATCATGGGTGTGTCATCACGCAGGGCCGCCGACCGCCAAGCGGAAATCGGCCAGACGGCCGCTCTAATGGAAATGCCGGGTGTTGCCGAATTAATTATTATTAATATATTATAATTATTATCTTGTTAATTTAACCGTAAACACATTATTACACTCACCTATATAAGGCTACTAATGTTTGCCTATAGCCATATACTATTCAATATCCGTAAATCGAGACTTTTATTGTACGTTCAAATTAGTTATAAAACGACGCTCAATTATGATGGCACATCATTAAGTAGCGTCATATGATGACGTCAGCATCCTAGCAGCGTCATGACGCCAATAATCATCCCAGGATGAGTCATCCTTTTCTGCGGGAGGGGGAGCCAGGGGGTGGGGGTCCGTGATGAGTCATCCAAAGGTGTGTGGGCATGGGAGGGGGGGACAGTGATGAGTCATCCTTTCCAACGAGGGACGGGGTCACAGAGTGTCATGACATGACGCCAATTAATCATCATAGGATGAGTCATTATCCTGATGCTCATGAATCATACATACCAATAATAGGACAATGACGCTCATTAATCATATACATTCACTGCATCATGATGCTAGAGAGGGGTGCGGGTCACGTGGGAGGGGGGTGCGGGTCACGTGCAGAGGGGGTACGGGTCACGTGCAAAGGGGGGTGCGGGTCCAACGTGGCGTGGCCTCCACCAAACACCCACAGGAGGAGGGGGCTGCCAGTGGCAACGTTAATCCAACCATACACCAATGTTGCCAGCATTAAAAGCGTAAAACCGATCAATGATCTTATACATGAATGTACTGACTTGAGGCCTCAATCTGCCCTATATACTACTATCACCACAGATATAAATTATTCTTCCAGGTGTTACCTGTAGAGACATTTCTGGATTTATTCTGATTCTGCTATAGACATTGTCGTATTTCGGAAATGTGTCCATTGGTGGTGAACTTGTGACATGAATATAGTTATTGTGAGATCTGCATTTCATTCTGTATGTCTGAGGAAATATACTTATCTGGAACAAGAAATCATTATATTTAAGTTTTATTTTCACTTGATCAAATGAAGGAAACTTTTCACACAAATTACCTGAAGTTCCCTTGGCAATAAGTTGTTTTCTTTATCGTTGTCCGTTATTGTACAATCCTGTAACTTGACTTCATTAATCACAAGAGGTTTGAGTAGAGCACTGAGGGTTTGTGTGGACATGCTAGCCTTCACAATAAGTTCTCTAAGATTGATCTTTGAGTCATCCTGTATATCAGCCTTATCGTCCACGATGCTGCATGATCCGTTTATTACCAGACGACAATGGTTGACATCCTGTAATGTCCTCAACAACACATGAACTTCACTGACACTACAGTCTATGTTCTGCAAGATGATTCTTGATGGTCTGCCCGTTTTATCATTTATTTTCTACAAGAAGACACTACAAACGTCTACAAACATGTTCAGCAATTGGTTTCTATCAATTATGTGCAATTAATAATTATCATCAACTTATTTATTTGCATACAGTCATTTTTATCAAAGATGTGAGAATGTTTTAACATTTGATTGAGATGTACATAACATTTAATCAAATAAACACGGTACATTACCTTACATTTTCTGGTTAAATGTGCTAAAACCTGCAGACTACAGTACTGAATCACTATTTTTTCAGTTTGAATTAGATCAACCACAGGTAAGCAGCTGATCAAGATGGTGTCTGTTATGTAGCGGGTTTTACTTCCTTCTGGTGCTGATAGAGTTGCGTGTCCTCCATTTATAGTCATAGCCTCCTGGTGAGCTCGTTTGAGAAGATATAGACATCCTTCCAGTCCTAGAGCGTCAATTACAGAGATATAAGCAGATGCCTGTATCTTAGGTCTGTGTGTCAGAATGAGAGACTCATCTGCTTTATTTGTTCCATATATTCTTTCTTGGTACTTGAATCATGGCATTCTTGGAAAAGACGTGATTGGTATGAGAGTTCAAGGTCAAGGTTATCACTGTAGACATTTCCATCACCTTCGTGTGTGACTCGAACTATGGGAAACTCTTTATCAGTATATCCAATCAATGTTAGTAAGTTATGTTTGAGACTCACAGCAAACAAAAGTGGGTTTGAGAAAGCTCCAAGTTTAGTCATCATCAGTCCATGTTTCTGTAATAAAGCGAGCACATGTTTCAGAGCATCCTCGTTATCTGCCATGTGGTATGCAGCAGCGTGCTCCTGGAATAACGGGTGGATGAAAGAATAGTTGGAATGTTTGCAAGTAAGAATACCAATATTTTTCAGATCATTTGCAAAAATATTGTATTTTGCAAATTGTTTAATGTGCATGTTATAGAGTCCACTCTTCATTGAATAAAAAGCTAGTTTTGTGATTGTTTTTATCATTCCAATTTTTTTGTCAGTCAGTTGTTTATCTCTGTAACCAGTGTAATGTTGAAAGTCACATCCAGTTGTTTTCTCTTCACTGATTCCTAGAAAAATACCACACACAGCATCCAGAACAGAAATGGTGCTCACTAGCTTTATTAGACGTCTTTCTCGTCGCTTGGGGCTACTTTGTACTTGCTGATGAATGTAACAAACCATGGCAACAATAATGGGTATATTTAACAGCTCTCCGGGAATGGCACTGTTCACTACAAGGTCCCTGTAAGTAGGTGCCCAGTCCTTGGGAAGCTTATTTAGATATGTATGCACACCTGAATCATCAAAACCATTGACATGAATCTCAATCCCTTTGTTTTTCATAATGGCTGATAGGACATCAGTATCTTGTGGTCTACTTGAAACAACCACTGTAGAGTTTGGGGCTGCTTTGCCTGATATAAGCTTGTCTATGGTTGTTTCCTTTTTCCCACGAGATGATCGCTCATCATAGCCATCAACGAACCATATTATGGATGCTGAATTGAATTTAATGAAGCGCCTTACAGCTTGCTCTTTGTGAGGAGGGACAATGTTCAAATCGTTGCAGATGATGTGCTCCAGTGACGCATAAGGGCTGACTATATTTCTGACCAGAAGCAGGTAAGCTTGCGCAAATCTGTGTGTAAGTCCAATACGTTTCTTCCAACTAATGCATAATTCACTCAGAGTTGTGGACTTACCGGTCCCTGCTTCTCCGTACAATAGAATACGACTTTTTGCTTTACATTTGTCAATGATGCTTAATACACTTGTACTAGGTAAATCTATTACTTTGTCACCATGGAAAGATTTGATGTTATATTTTAGTGGGGTAACTTCTGCTAGCCAAGCATCCTCAGACATCCTCAGCAATGACATACATGATCTAGGTAGTTCTTCATCAAAATAAGCACGTATATGAGTCGCTGTAAAACAGGGGTTGTTCAATTCAGTGTAAGGTATGCTTAGGTACAAAGATTAAACAGCAAGTTTGACACAACAAGAATATCACAAAAATGAATTAAATGAACCTAATGAACATAAACGTTATCAGATATTGAGTTCTGTTAACACCATCTATTACTAACTTAGAGGTGGGGTGGTGAGTTTGGTGATCAGTCTTTCTTCCCAGCCTTCTTCATCCGTATAAGATGCTGCATATAACGTAAGGAACCTCAGGGATGGATGTATATCTATCAGTTCATCAGTTTGATTTACAGTTATGCCGTGAAATACTGGAATTATCACTCCATCGACTTCTTGTTCCATTTTTATTGAGCAGCTCGTTTTAAGCTGCTGTATGTATTTCAATGAAATATTCATCTTTTCGAAAAAACATATAACAAAGTCTGTATCTGAGATTGCATTGTCGAAATGTTTAATTTTGTTGTCACCAGGAAGAATGTCTTCCTCCCAAATGTGTCCATTCAATGATATAGAATTAAGTCTACGTAGAATTACAGATGTAACTTTTGACTTTTCATGCCATCTATCCTCATCACATAATATGACGAAATCTGTTTTTCCTCTGGACATTTCATGATGATTGCTGCTGAATAAGTACGCAATATATATATTTAGTTTAAGTTATCGACTACATTATATATAGTAGGGGAGCCACGGCACTTTTAATCAACCAAACGAGTGGCAAAGGTCTGATAAATGATTCCACCTCAGAAAATGGTCCTATATACAGAAACCCATTTCTTACAAGTACCGGTTGGTGCGAAAAGATTTTTTATACGTTTTTTCACTTTTTGCGACCAAAAAAAGGCGTAAATCTTCTTTTTTTCAAAAAATAAATTTTTCGATTTTTTCACTGTCACTCATCACAATATATCCCAACTGACCCACAAATATAATAAACACAATTAAAGACGTTTTGGTAAGCATCAAGCCAAAATTTAGTGACAAATTATTCTATTTTTATGGAAAACATTCAAATTTCACTATTTTCAGAAAAGTTCAAATTATTTTAAAAATTACAAAAAACTGGAATAGTGTCTCATTATACCTTAAAAAACTTCCCATGCTATATGGTATTAAGATAGAAATATATTTTAAAATATATAAATGTATAAAAACCGACTGAATATGAAGCTATGACCTCTACCCCCGAAGTTTTAGTTCTCGCTACAAAAAAAAGGCGTGAATCTGATTTTTTTTCAAAAAATAAATATCTCGATTTTTTTTACTGTCACTCATCACAATATATCCCAACTGACCCAAAAATATAACAAACACAATTAAAGACGTTTTGGTGAGCATTAAGCCGAAATTTAGTTACAAATTCTTCAATTTTTTTGAAAAAAAATGCAAATTTCACTTTTTTCAGAAAAGTTAAAATTATTTTAAATATTACAAAAATACTGGAATAGTGTTTCATTATACTTTAAAAAACTCCCAATTCTATATGGTATTAGGATAAAAATATGTTTTAAAATATATAAATATATAAAAAACGACTGAATATGATGCTATTACCCCTACCCCCGAATTTTCAGTTTTCGCGACAAAAAATAATAAAAAATTAGGATATATATATATTTTTTTATGGATTTTGTACTCTTTGTAAATGATCATAATGTGACTGAAATATATAACAAGCACGATTACTGATGTATTAAACCGTAATTCAGAAGCAAATTATTTTTTTTCATAAAAAAAATGAATAAAATTCAGCTATTTTAAAAAAATGTTCAAAATAATGTTACAAAACCATAAAATAATGTCCTATGGTACTTTCAAACGATTTCTCGGCTATATAGTATTAAGAGAATTATATCCAAAGAATATATAAATATAATAAAATGGACTGAATATGATGCTATAATATTACCCATGCCCGTCGGTTAGTATTTTTTTTACGCGACAAAAAAAGGAATATCATAATTTTTAACAAAATAAATTAATATATTTCTTTCTCACTGTCATCATCATGATATTCTATAAGTGACTTCCCATGTTTTATATGGTTACAAGAAAAAACCCATCATGTACAAAAAAATACATAAATATGATAAAACCGACTGCATTTTATGATATTCCCTTAACTTAGGAGATGGAAATGGTAACCTTTACACTTATTTATTTATTTTAATTTCATCAGAAATTTCCCAATCGCTTTCAACAATAATATGAAATAATATATGATCAAATAAAATATTCCATGCAATTTGCGACAAAATATAATGTAATATCCCTCATCCCCACTATTTTAGAAATAATAACTTGTAATGAACATGGTGAATAGAAAACAAATCTGTTTTTTCATATATGTACTTCTAGATTTTTTTTTGTAGCAAATATAACATTCACTCGAATAAACTGAAATTACACTTCATATGTATATAACACACAGATTTCAGTGTTAAATGGCATCCGTGCCTGGCTCATATGAATGTATCTTCCATTTTTAACTTCCCAACCATTTTTTCCACATTCCACAAACAAGTATGCCTGTTTATCGAGTTACACGAAATACGGAAACAGTAGTAATTTGTTCTTCTCATTTTTTTTGTAGTACAGCCTTACAGCGAGAGTAGACAGACAGACAGACAGATATTTTATTGACAAAATAAAAGTCATTACAGACTTATTTGTCATAGAAATGAAAGAGATATATGTACATGTATATACAAGATTGATAATTTGTTAAAATCATATGACAATATACATGGTATGACATACACAACTAAAATCATGTTAAGTGACATTGCCAAAATAAAAACTGGGTATTTTGATAATATAAATGAATACTACTTAAAATAATTTAGAAGACATTGCCAATATAACATAGGTGTCCCGCACTAAAATCAGAGATAAAATAGCTACTATGTATGTCATACTAATTATATCATAGTAGCAAAAAAGACACTCTGGAAGCGTAGAAACCTAACATATATACAAGTGCATGATTATGCTACAGTAACTGGAGTATGCAATAAGACAATGGTAAAAATTATATGGTATTTTTTAAATTAAATATAATATCATGCAAGTACAATAAATGTGGCATAAACAGGTGGCTCCGAGTCATGTGACCATGCAAGCACAGTCGCTATGAGCTCGGAGATTCCCTGATATTGACTAGTGGTGCAAATTTAAGGACGTAATAACAGTAGTAATGGCGGTTAAAAATTATATGTGCAATTCACACAGGACATGGCCCTCGCACAAACACATTACAGTTTATGTTAATTCACTATATTGTTTAATTCATACTGTTTCAATCACGACTTAGTTAGTACCACATACTCGGACTTACAATCGAAGAAAAACATTCCCAACCCCCTAGAGAAAATCAGTTGACTTAGGGACGCACTATTTGATATCTGGGGGGGGGGGGGCAGAGCTAGAAAAAAAATGAAAAAAATAGTTTGTCGCCAAAAAAGTTTGTTGAAAATATGGGCAGAAAAAAAAGTTTTTTCACGAAATTGATGAAAAATATGTTGACCAGAAAAAAACACCAAATGGTAACATACATAGTAGGGAAAGCATACGACAAAATATTTCTTCGACGAAACTAAGAAAAAAAAATTGTCGGACGTTTCTAGCCCCCCAAAAAAGATTGTTTTCTCTCGGAGGTAAAAAAAAAAGTTTACAAGCAACAAAAACTCTACCCCCCCCCCCCCAGATATCTAATGGTGCGTCCCTTAGCAACTCTGAAATCCTCCATAAGGCCCCACCTCGTCTGATAACGAAGGCGACGGGAACGTCCCGAACCAGCCCTAAAAAGCCAAATAATAAAATCCGAGAGCAACAATCGTCCTGATATGTGCTTAACATAATTTTAACTTTCAAAATGGGTTTTCTTTATCATGTGGCTTAAAACTTATCTGGCAAATTTAAAAAACGGCATAAAAATACTAATTGTGGACAACTTCCATACATCTTACATACAAATTCCTCTAATGTAAAGTGTATTGTAATTTCAAAATGGGTTTTCGTTATCATGTGGCTTAAAACTTTTCTGGCAAATTTAAAAAAACGGCATAAAAATACTAATTGTGGACAACTTCTATACATCTTACATACAAATTCCTCTAATGTAAAGTGTATTGTAATTGAGTAAATGGGCATTAAGGATAAAAATATAGAGGGAAGTACGTGACATAATTGTGGCTTTCAGATATATATTTATTAATTATTTTTACTTGTCAGATGTCCAATGTCCAATGTTCTTTACATACACATATTTGCGCTTAAAAGCTTTTAAGCTTTCTCATGTGATTGGAAACAATTTAAATATAAGCTTGATATTTTGAAAACATATATTTAGGTTAATACAAAATACAAATTAATTGTGAATACAGTCATAGTGTATTCAGCGTCAATTCTAACAGTGACATGGCAGATGTTCCACTTGAAGCCTAATTGGAGAAAATAAAATAAAAAGTAAGGTTCAATTATTTTACAGCCAAGTCGATTTGCACATTACACGAATGTTGTACAGCGCTGGCCATTATTACGACAAGGGTTGCTACATATAATTAAGCCCTCAGAAGTTGAGAGGGTATACGTATTACAATTATTCCAATATACAACTGAGGCAATTACATGGTTTACATCTGCAAACTGCAGTAATGATTTATCCTGGATAAAACTGGGTTAAGAGCATCAATATTCCACCAACTGATTCAGAAGAACAATTTGTCAGGTTATCATTATCCCAGTCTGTCAGACAGATTCATTCTGGGGTGATGTACCAGTAAAATTCATATTTAGTTTTATCTTCTGAAGATGTATTTTTCAGTTGCAGCTGCGCTGCATCTTCAGAGACATTATCCTGCCCTGGACTGGCTGTGCTAGTAATTATGCCCATCTGGCTGTCCACATACATTTCTCTTGGGGTGTGTGACCTGGTGATCACAAAGGTATCAAATCGGACAGAATTTTCAACTTTTGAGAACTTTGTTTGCACTGATAACTTAACATTTTCTGATTAAATGTACTGAATAAGTAGAGATAATTATTAACTGGTAGTCGATGTTTGAAGATAAACAGCAAGCTGGTATTTAAATTTGATTGCTTCAAAAATGATATCAATTAAAAACATAGTCTTGGAAATTAAAAACATAAAAAATCATAAAAAACATTAAATTAAAAACATATTTCTTGAAAAAACACATTCTTTTTGCAACAGGCCAGCATTATTTTCAACATTTTTTAAAGTAGTTCAATTTTTTTCATTTTTTCATGAAAAAAGAAGAATTTGCTTCTAAATTGCGGTTTAATGCTTAATAATTAATTAATTTATTGTTTAATATATATCCTATTTTTTTAAATATTTTCTGTCGCGAAAACTGAAAATTCGGGGGTAGGGGTAATAGCATCATATTCAGTCGGTTTTTATATATTTATATATTTGAAAAAATATTTTTAGTCTAATGCCATGTAGAATTGGTATTAGACTATAATGAGACACTACTCCAGTTTTTTTGTAATATTAAAAATCATTTGAACTTCTCTGAAAAAAGTGAAATGTGCATTTTTTCTCATACAAATTGAAGAATTTGAAACTAAATTTCGGCTTAATGCTTACCAAAACGTCTTTAATTGTGTTTATTATATTTTTGGGTCAGTTGGGATATATTGTGATGAGTGACAGTGAAAAAAATTTGAAATATTCATTTTTTGAAAAACAATCAGATTCACGCCTTCTTTGCGGCGAGAACTAAAACTTCGGGGGTTGAGGTCATAGCGTCATATTCAGTCGGTTTTTATACATTTATATATTTTAAAATATATTTTTATCTTAATGCCATATAGCATGGGGAGTTTTTTATGGTATAATGAGACACTATTCCAGTTTTTTTGTAATTTTTAAAATAATTTGAACTTTTCTGAAAATAGTGAAATTTGAATTTTTTTCATCAAAATTGAATAATTTGTCACTAAATTTCGGCTTGATGCTTACCAAAACGTCTTTAATTGTGTTTATTATATTCGTGGGTTAGTTGGGATATATCGTGATGAGTCACAGTTAAAAAATCGAGATATTTATTTTTTGAAAAAAAGAAGAAGATTTACGCCTTTTTTTGGTCGCGAAAAGTGAAAAAATGTATAAAAAATACTTTTCGCACCAACCGGTACCTGTAAGAAATGGGTTTCTGATTAAAAGTGCCGTGGCTCCCCTACTAATAAATCAGTCTCCCACCCATCACACGCTTAATAGGATTATTGTTATTACAAACATAATTACACAATGAGTCAGATATCAATTCTGCAAAGAACGCGTTCTAATACTTCACGTTGTCCATGCTATATTATACCCTGTGAAAATACATATGACATCAGAGACAGAATTTCTAAGGTATTGATCTTTGTTGTGATCGTGAAGAATGTGATCTAGTCTAATATGTCTGTTCACTGATTTAGAGAGAAATTGACTTCTTATCTATTTTATCTATGCAATAAAATATGTCCAACCCTTGAAAATTAAGTCAATATATCAGATATCTATTTAAGATTTTGTGTAAAAAAATCACCTTTTTATATTTGTGCCTGATGTTGTACTTTACTATTTTCCTCCAGTGTACCTTACGATGGGAATTGTGCGGACTGGAGTGGGGTTAGTACATGCTAACATTTGCAATGGTGTACTTAGATATTTATTTTTAAATGAATGTTTAATGTTACGGATTTGGTTGTGAAGTCTAGTGGCACTGATCGCCTGAACATTAGGCTCCGTAGTTTGATCCATCCCAAACGTGAATTCTTAAAATCCCCCGATTATAAATCGTTTAAAAAACCCAGCTTCCGCAAAAAAAGGCTGCTAACGCACAACTCAGCCCGACACACCTGACATACTTACACACTGCAGGTGCTGTGGTGTCAATGACCACGTAGCTGATTAATTTTGTCTATTTGGTTACATGACAGGGACGTGACGTATCAGTTAGATCATGGAGCTTTGTCAATATAGATGCCCGCCAGGCAATTTCGAACCCCGCTTGGTGCAGGATTTTCAGAGAAATATGAGGTATCTCGATATTGGAACATTGTTATGATGTCATGTCCTCGAGAAAGGCACATTACCCTCACATGCTACACTTGACTGAGGTAGGAATGAGTACATGGTGGAACAAGGATGTGTACGCTAATTTCAATGAGCCGACATGACTGCATGCTCTCCGTACTCAGGTAGGAACTCAGGAGAGTACCTGGTAGAACAAAGATGGCAATGCGTACGAGCAGTTCAATGATCCGAAATGACTGCAGGACTGTATTCTCTCCATGGAGTTGCAATGACACTCGAATGAACATGTCTATTGACCGGGGGGGGGGGGGGGGGTAAAATGTAAAGTCGGCTGATGAGTCCTCGGACTCGATATCAGACTATAAATCTACACCTTTAACTTTTTATCTTTTAGAAGTGCAAGGATAAGGGACATACAACTAGATAATATAACTATTTTGATCGGGTGTAGCTATGAAACGGAGACCGTTACCATGAAAATGACTCGCACTTCCCTCTAATGACGACATCATTGAATTCAAACTATCGCATAGTCCTGACGTCAAATATCCCCAGCCAGCATGTGATGTAACAAATGTTAATACGCCAGAATAGTGTAAGCAGCCAAACCAATGTGATGCAAACAGCTCTATTCTAATCAGCCTTTATCATTAACTCAGCAATTCTAGTATAAATATGTTGTACTATCTGTGAGAAACAATTCTTACATTTCGAACATAAATATTTTTACTGAAGATATTTTGAAAAACTCAATATCTCAATACTTTACAATTAAACAGGGGCAAGGCCAACTCAAATAAAATGTATGCATGCTGTTCCATTAGTTTGCATAATTCATCTAATTTAAATGACCAATATTAATATCGATTATATGTTCCTATCCACTAATAATGATGAACTAATGTGTGGGATTAAATTGTCGGATCAGCAGTGAACTAACCCGGCAGTCGTATCAGCACAGTCAGGAAGATCTATATTTTGTTGACCTTGTCTTTGTATTGTCTCCACCTTCGCCATCTTTGTCAGTCTTTATCACTGTTCAAACTGAAATGCATAAGCATATCAGTTAAATTAAATATTTCACCATCTTGTCCACTGCTGAAAACAACGCAGAACATACGCGAACTGAAACAACATTTTGAAATAATGGTAATTTTTAATAAAATTATCAGTTCAATAATTGACTTTAGATTCACGATCGTGAATTAAACTCTACAAATCCATATATATTTACCATTATGAAGTGATGAATAGTTTTACATGTTGTTTTGTAGCAACTTTGAAAAACAAGTAAGATACTGAAGTTTGCTTGTTTTTATTATGATATAAAATAAAAAAAAAGATCGGTAAATGTCAAGACAAAATGGGTTTCGCTTTACTGAATAATATCTTAACCACAAAGACAGATTACAGAGGGTTATTAATTTTATTTTTATCATCGGTGCAGACAATGTCCAAGAAATCAGTATCGGTTGTGTGATTTTCTGATTCTTTTAAACATTGTTTAAATATTGTCTGTGATTCAACAAGAGTCACTACCCCAGGGGGTGTAGCCCAAACCTATGCATCCTCATATTTTTTCAAAAATATGGTGTAATGATCCTTATGAAGATGTGTAAATGCTGCAGCACGTCGCGTTAAACACAACACTGTATATACAGGTTTATTGCCACAGAAAAAACAACATATATTCAAATCACAAGCGTGACAAGAGGAACTAATGCCCAGTGTCGTATGTGTCCTCAACAATAATAAATAATCCAGTTTGTCTAGAAAAAAACAAGTGTGCACGGTTTAAAAAAAAACATCTATATTTTACCAATCTCTAAAAAACTTTATAAAGTAATGCTGAACAGCCTATTATAATAACGATAAAACACAGTCGTAATTAACGTTAGCAACTATGTTGTTGCTCGGGAAATATAACTGGACTGAACACAATGTTATAATAAGAATGATAAAAACAGTTTTTTTTGCTTAAGACAAAAAGTATAAGTATTTAAAACTGCAACCATGATCAACTAAACCTGTAATGGAATTGCAAAGAACAGCACCATTATATTTCATAGATTGTTTACTTGTCGACTTTCCTGTGATAAACATTTCACATGCCTAAACATAGATACAATTACCTTATATTTGCAAATCTTCCCCTTTTACGTGCTCAGACCAGATTAATTTATCATCAATAATAACACCCAAAACCATAGTATATGAGACTTGAGAAACTGGTTTACTATCTATTATTATATCATTTGTATTTATATTCGCTTATTATAAAAATAAAATAGATCCTTGTGGTATACCACAATTACCTTTCTCATAAGAAGAATCAAGTTTTTTATGTCATATAGATTAGTTGTTATCCAGACATGTGACAGACATCTAATGCAATGCTTATATAATTTAGCCAGAATGTGATGTATTATTTACGGTATTGTAAGTCTTACTGACCGAATAGAATTTCACCATCATCCAGATAATTCAAAATCTTATTAAATAAAAAATACACTATCTGTACCAAAGTCTGCAACCGAACTGATATTTAATAATAGTAGTACTATATAAAATATAACAATCTAACGTACATAACACGTTCAAAGACCTTTGAGAAAAAAGGCAATACTGTGACGGGTCTACTGTGACTAATTTGGGCAGAATAAAAAAAGTGAAGTTTGGTAATAAAAGTAAATCAGCAGTATCTTCTACTACCTTTCACTGAACAATATCACATCCAGGACTATATTTTTTAAAGACATAATCATTTTGGAGTCTTTCTCAATACAAATACTTTCCGGAATAATTAAGACATGATTTGTTTTGATAGATTTAGTTGGGTCCGTCTATTCCGAGAATGTGAGAATAGAAACTGAATGAATGGGATTTTAAGCCACATTTGGCTTATCTGGACAAGGAGGACCTGGATGATGGTGAGATGAATTAGATAACACATTAAGGCGGCGACCATCTTACAGCCCAGCAGAGATCCGTGGACATCTGAATGTCTGTTCGATTTCACCCTGGGCCGTCGATCAGATGTGTGTTTAAATGAACATAATTTATCAGTGAAACATGGTAAATGTCGTCCCAATGTTGGGTCAACGATTGTTCATATTACGTGATGACCTTGGAGGAGGTCACTCGATATGTGTGGGCCAAGTGCAGATGGTTAAACATTTGGGCCAATATATTTCCTGTTAGATGAATCAGCTCCACGCCAACCCATCATCTAAATGATGGACAGGCGTCACGCCAACGTATGTTCCAATAATAATGTTATGTCGTTCACTGAAGAGATTGAGGATAGTAAGTCAGGTAAATACCCTTAGGGTTATCCATTCTTAGTTGTGAAAAAGCCCTCATTGTTAACGCGTTTTAAGTTATTGCCCGCATGCGCGTACTGGTGTTTATACTGGTACCGTTAGCTAATATGTACATAAATATCCAAAAACTCTGGTAGAGGGCGAATGGTAACGTTAGAATTCTAAAGGGCGAAGCACCATAATCTGTCAAAGGGTGAAGAGTATAATTATAAAACGCGAACATAAAAATGGCATGTTCCGTTTGAACTTTCATAGTGTAGTCTTTCTTGCCCGGAGATTAGAGAAAATTCCGGACTTCGGGGTAATGCTAGGAAATGTAGAAGGCGACATATATAACAGCCATATTCACGCATCCACCCGGGCGGAGTCGATGCTCATTGTTTGACTATTTTGAATGAATGAATGAACGAATGAAAACATGAACGAATTAATAAATCAAAGAATGATTGCATTGGAATTTAGGCCATATTTGTGCACATACAGGCTAAAATGGGCAAGGCGTACCTCACGAGGATGGTGAGATGAAAAATATGACACTTTTCTCCAGACAGAGTATTCGCATTTCGAACCCTGCCGATCTGAGGACGCAATACTGAATCTTTACGAGTGAGCGCTCTGCAATAGGAATTCCAAAGCGGGTGTCGAACCCTCGAGCTCTTATTTTACAGGCAGGCAGATTTAACCACTACCCGTGTCTTTGGAACGTCAGTACAAACATATTTGACGTAGATGTGTAGATATAATGTAAATATAATGTAAATACAATTTTTGGAAAAATTAAAGTAGCGTCATAACTCAAACAAACAAAATAAATTTCCTTTCAGCTAATTACCTTAAATGACCTAAAATGACCCGACTGTTCAAACAAACGAAATTAGTGTATAGATGTATAGACGGATTTCAACCTTAACTCGGCCGCCATTAACGTTATGTCACACCGAGGGGGGGGGGGGAGGGGGGGCAATTATATTTATCTGAAAGATCAGCGGGGATAGAGCCCGCGACACCGGCATGACGGCGTGACAGTCAGGCGCTCTATAATGCGCCACCTCACCCTCTCTTTAACCCTTTCAAGCCTGAATTTACCATATTCCTCTTCATCCACTACAAGCCGCGAATTGCTGCCGCAATTCTCGTCTTGTAGTGGATGAAGATGAATTGATGTGGTTTAAAAATAAAAAAATGTCATGTATAGGCTAACCAGTTTCATGGAAATTTTCATTCTAAAACCCTTGGTTGTAGGAAAATTAGGTCTGTTTACAGGGATATAAATGATGTTTTAATGCATGGTTAGGGTTTAAAGGGTTAAAATAAATGTAAATAAATGACTAGTCAATTTATTTTAAATGGGCTTGTATGACCCCAAAATTAACCTCAACCTAACAATGTGTATGACCCCAAAATTAACCTCAACCTAACAAGTGTTATATACCATGCATCTGGGTATAATACGACAAATATTACGTAATATGGTAAGTGCACACATATTAAAACGTAAGATAGTAAGTGATTATTTTAATGTTATAATTTCTCATAGTTTTCATCCACATATAATATTGCCCACTAGGATATCGAGCCGTAGTGCCACACTTATCGATAATTTCTTAGGGAGAAATTCAGAAAAGCTTACTCGTGCGGCATCAGGTATATTAATAGATACATTTTCAGATCATCAACCATATTTCATAAGCATAGAGGGTAACCATTCTTATAACAAACAGCCTAAATACATTAAAGTTTCAAAAACCAGAGTCCCGAAAATATTGAAAAATTCAAAAATGAGCTAATATCTGCAGACATTTTAGGTAATATAGATCAAAATCCCGAAGCTGATCCTCAGATAAATTATGATACTATGTCTTCTATTATTGAAAAGAATAAAGACAAATTTTTACCTTGCAAAAATATAAAGTTTAATTCTCGAAAACATAAGAAAAATAGTTGGATTAGTTATGGTATATTAAAGTCTATCAAATTTCGCAATGAATTATACAAAAAGATAAAAAAAAAGTGATCCAAATACAATCGAATATGATATCCTCTCCACCAATTTAAACACATACAATAAAATATTAAAACGTAGCATTAGAATGGCAAAACAAAGACATTATCAAAACATATTCAATATTTACAGTGGTAATGTGAAGAAAACATGGTCAATGATTAATGATATATTACACAAAAACAAGCAAAACACAAAATTACCTATCTATTTTAAACACGGAGAAAAGAAAATTTCAGATAAAAAAGATATAGCAAATAAATTTAATGCGTTCTTCACAAATATAGGCAAAAATCTTGCAGACAAAATTGAAGAAGTTCCACATAGACACTTTAGCGATTACTTAGTATCAAAACCTAATACTAAATTTGAATTTCAACCAGTTGAAATAAAAGAAGTAAATAAAATAATCTCCCAATTAGATTCTAAAAGCAGTTCAGGTTATGATAGCATTTCCAACATATTAATTAAATCAATAGCGGAGATCATTTCAAAACCCCTAACTGTTATAATAAACCAATGTTTAAAAATTAGCATATTTCCAAATCAGCTAAAAAAAGCCAAAGTAGTTCCGATTTTCAAATCAGGAGATGACACTTTATTTACAAACTATCGACCCATATCACTTCTACCATCAACATCTAAGGTTGTAGAACGAGTTATTTTTAATCAATTGTATGCTTATTTTGAAACAAATGGACTTTTCTATGGAAGTCAATATGGGTTTCGTAAACGTCACTCAACCGAATTTGCCGCATTGGAATTAGTTGATAAGTTACTAAACATGATGGACAAGGGACAGGTGCCTCTGGGAATTTTTCTGGACCTCTCAAAAGCGTTCGACACGTTAGAGTTAGTATTGTGGGGAGCCTCCGTGACCGAGAGGTAGCGTGCTCGGCCTCAGACCGCCAGGGCTCGAATTTCGAATCCTGTGTCTGGAGGACAGTGTCATCTCAATCATCTCACCATCCTCAGGAGGTTCTCCTGGCCCAGTTTAGCCTATATGTGCACAAAGGTGGCCTAAAGCCCGATTCATTTCATTTCGACACGTTAGATCACAACATCTTGATAAAAAAGTTGGAATTTTATGGCGTTTCTGATGGTCCAGGAAAATTGCTTGAGAGTTACCTGTCAAATAGAAAACAATTTGTAGTTTTTGTTGACATCAATTCACAGGTTTTGGATATAAAAACAGGTGTTCCCCAGGGATCTATTTTAGGACCGCTGTTGTTTTTAATTTATATAAATGATATTGTTAAATCAAGTAACTTTTTTAAATTTATACTATTTGCCGATGATACAACACTTTTTGCACCCATTAACACAAATAACAAGGAAACTGCTAGCATAATTAAGAAAAAATTATTGCATGGTTAAAAGTCAATAAATTGTCTTTAAATATTTCTAAGACAAAATTTTGTATATTCCATAAAGTACAACGTAAAGTATCAATTCCGGAAATACAAATCGAAAATACTGTTATTGGTAACACAAAAGTGGTAGATTTTTTAGGATTCAGATTAGATGAGAATTTAAATTGGAACGATCATATAGAGAAACTATCCTGTAAACTTTCAAGAACCCTCGGAATTATCAATAAAATGAAATTTGTACTTCCCAGGAATGTTTTACTCCAGTTGTATAACTCGCTATTCTTGCCACATGTAAATTATGGCATTTTAATCTGGGGACATAACAATGAAAGAATTGTGAAATTACAAAAGAGAGCAGTAAGATTTATAACACAAAGTAAATATTTAGCACATACGGATCCTATTTTTATCAAACTTAATCTTTTAAAAATACAGGACATATTTAAACTTAATCAGTTAAAATTTTATTACAAATATTTGATAAAGAGTTTACCGGATTATTTTCAAAACTTGAATTTTATCAGGCAATCCAGATATAACACTAGACACTGTGATGATTTGACTCCAATGAAAGTGAATCATGTATTTGCTACCAAATGTATTTCTCATAATATTCCCAATTTAATAAATCGGTTACCAAACGAAATTCGAGACAAATTTCTTACTCATAGTTTTTCAGGTTTTGTATTGTATACCCGTAATTATTTTATTAAAATGTACCAGCCACAATGTTTAAAGGAAGTACGTCGTCACGACTGCGCCGGTCACAATATTGCTATTTTACGGGCTCCGTAATTTACTAAGTAAACACTGGGAGGGAAATCTGAAGTCACGTGACTATGACGACACCAAGCTTTGAATCCAGGGGAAAAAATGGCCGACATTGGAGGCAAGTTGAACAGATTTCGAATTAAGCCATGTTTTTCTGCGAGTGAGCGTAAAAGAAGAAGAAAAGTATATGTAAATAGGCGAGTACGTCGTCAGGTTTAGATCGGTACCGCTATAGACCGCTGGAATGACACGAAAAAGACACTTGGACCTTGGTCAACTGACAGAGCGTCGCAGTGCATTTGAATGATGTTGTGATTTGGTTTGGCGACACGACGTCGACGACAATAGTCTGTCACATCTTTCTTGACAGTATTCTACGATAGAAGGTAAGTTAGCGACAATGGATACAACTTTTGACTATTTTGTTTCGAAAGAATCTAGATTCTACTTCCAAGTCTAACAGTAACAATAAACATGTCTTTATTTTCAACGAAATAGGCCTGAAAAAAGGCTAAACTCAAGACTGTGGCCGGGCGATAATAAAAGTTTCTGTCAGTGTCATTCATGGCATCATGCATTCATGGGCGCTAATAGACAGAAAATCCGTCTCTAGCGTAAATTTAGATGTCAGTGAAAAGCCATGAGAGGACTGTTGCACAGGTTAGGGCGCTAACAGTTAGACCCCATAGCCTCCCATAGGCTTAATGTGAGAAATGGGCCTATTGAGTAACATTACCCTAAGATCAGATCAGATCATAGGCCTAGACATAGTACCCTCACATAATTTTTTTTTTAAACTTCTAGTCTATGACCAGTCTAGGCCCCTAGTATGAGTATGACACAATTAATTATATTAAGGTTATCGATTTCTCTGTCATTTCTGAACCGATTTTCTTGCATAGGACATTCCAAGTTAGGCCTATGGCTATGTGAGTATGTCCTAACAGTAACATCGGTAAAAATTTCGCCAAATTATATTCAATATTTCAAAAGCTAGACCATTTGACATGTAATAAAATTCCAGAATTACATTTAGTTATACCTGCCGTCAGATTAAATTGTATCGCATGTTTTTCGCCGATTTTCAAGTCAAGTCTCAACTGATTTTGATGAAATTTTGCAAGGACTGTTTTCCAGTCACGCGACGACTACCATAAAATTTTCATAAAAAAAAATTACATAGTTTAAAAGTTGAACCCTGGTCACCATTTGACATGTAGTGAATTTGTAATTACGACGTCCCTCTATAAACCCATTGCACTGGTTAATATAAGGTTCGTTTTTTGCATTACGTGCCAGATGGTCTAACTTTTTAGCTATACAATATTTTCCGATGAAAATTTCAAGGTAGTTGCCGCATGACTCGAAAATAGGCCTTGCTAAATTTCATCAAAATCGGTTGAGAATTGACTGAGAAATCGGCGAAAAACATGCGATACAAGTTAATCTGACGGCGGGTATAGATAGTGTAATTAATGGGTTCACAGAGGATCCATGTCATATCTTCTATTTACTAGGGCTATACATGTCAAATGAGCTAACTTTTGTAATTCTGCATATAACTAAAAATACGAAATTTTTACCGATGTTGAGGGAAGCATAAAATCTGTAAACTGGTTTTATCCGTGACACAAATCCTGGTCACGGCACCAATGTAAACTGGTTTTATCCGTGACACAAATCCTGGTCACGGCACCAATGTAAACGGGTCTTATCCGCGATGCGTTGACACGCTATCGTCGGGTGTCCAAATGTTCTGGCACGGCAAACACAACACTCGTGGATAAACTTAATTTAACTCTTGAATATATATAAAATATATATTAAGCAAAAAACATTTAATTTCTCAGTACACTGATGTTAGTACTTATATCTCGTTGTGTAATTTTGCTGTTGCTTCAGTGATCTACAAGATGTTAGATACCGAAGCAACTCCCACTAAACTTAGCCAAACCCGAAACGTCTCTGTTACAATACTCCCCAATTTCTCTCTGACTTTCTCCCTGAATTTTCCTCTGAATTTCCTCTCGAAGGCTGTGGGCGCCTTCCTTTATAGCGGATCCCGACGGGCGCGGTCACTTCCTGTGGTGAAATGACATCTCCACCAATCAGGATCCTTACTTTGATATACATTCACATTCCTGGGCTGTTTTCCAGAACCGACTCACACAGGCCTCTAGAAATAGGGGACGTCCTGTATGACAATTAGTACTTGTCGCAGTACCGTCTCCACCATGTGGTTCACATGTAAACAGCCCAGGACAGCATGTTTATTCTACCCTTTACTTACCGAAACCCCAATTTAGCCACCTGTTACTTTACATTGTTACATACCTCCCCCTATGGAATCCAACTTGTTCACACGCTTGAATTCCATATTTCAATCCCTTAAAATCCCTATGATTAGTAAAATCATATAAAAAAATAAAAATATAAGTTTCGGAGGTGCGCACATCTTCCACCTATATTTTTCTTATACAAATATAAATTATTTTTACTTAAACAATGTATATGTATTGTCATCCTCTTCTCTGGAACAATGTCTTGAGTGGAATACACTCTAAAATCATATATGATGTTTTACTTACAATTTACATTTTAAACATCACTTCCCAGCATATACGGTGTCTGGAACATAGTTATTGCATAGTTACAGTCATTATGATATCAGGTTTATCCAATATATAAGTATATCATCCTCTTCTCAGGAACAATGTCTTGAGTGGAATACACTCTAAAATCATATATTATACTTTACTTACAATTTACATTTAAATACTATGCCCACTGCATCTACCCCGGTCATTAACAAAATCATCAATCCTCCCAGTGTGAAGGTAACATACCTGTGGCGTTTCTGTACTGGTGTCATAGCTACAATCTTAGTCTGATGTAACTTCTCTATCAATTGACTTAAAGGAATGTCATCTATGTCATTTAATTTGGGTAATCTATTGATTTTATCTATTAGATCTATGTCGTCACCTAATTCGTCGAGCGGTCCCCACACAATGTCACCCGTAAATTTCTTCAAATGAAGTAAGTCAGCTTGCCTAGATTTCAAATGATATTCTGATTCGTGATAGTAATAGGGTGGTAAAGTCATTTGATCAGAGAAAGCATGGCATGACATGTTCAGAGCAACATACGATACAGCTGGACGAACTGTAGTCTGATAGCGTTTATTGCCAACACACATAACCGTGAAAACAATGGGTTCTACTGTAATCACTACCCATGTCCCGTCTGAAATATATAGTGCTATCGGCAGCTTATTGTTTAAAGTGACAATTGTTTTACAAAAATTTTCAATTCTCTCAACATCTTTTAAGAAAAGTGCCGTAACACATCTCTGAGAATCATGTAATGGAAAAGAGGGCTTTCTCAAAGCGCAGAAACTAGTTCGAGGAGCCGCACATTGGAGGAAATCAGTGTCAGATAACAACATGTATTGCGTACGTTTAATGTTCACCGCCAGATGATTGGTTTCAAGCTCGTATTGAGCTGTCATCCGCGTCAGGTTATACGGTACTGGTAAGTTAAAAATCTGGTACAATTCATATCGCGAATTTGTATCTATCAAAGGTAGACTCACCAGAGTGAGCAATTTCTTTCTCTTAATTATTGTCACAGTCGTTAAAGATTGATAATAATACCATATTGTTTTGGGATCTTGTGGTAGAGATAAATATTCTGGAATATGTTTTTGAATATCATATAATATGTCCTGTAATTGTTTAGGTGAAATCACGGATGGTGATAAGTGTCCTAAGGCTAGTTGATTTAATTGTAGTTTAATAGTTTCTAGATATAACAGTGCTTTATCCAGAGATTCCTTAATTTCAAGTATCATCTGGAACTAACTTAAGATTCTCCAGAACCTCCTCACTTTTGAATAATTCCACTCTTATCTGTTTAGCAAATGATTCATATGCTCCCAAGTCAATGACAAATGTAAATAACCACCGCGCCTGTGTAATTGATACTTGCGTCAGGCATCACTGCCATGAGCATTGCAGCCACCAATATTATTATGCCTCCAGCCGCCATGAGTTAGCAAAGCTCTAGCACTGTAACACAATAACATTTTTTTTTCTTACCTGATGCTCGTACGTTGGTTTATTTTTTTTCTCTTAAAATTAAACCCATTTAAACTCTCTCATGTGTTGATAATTTCTTCTCCTGAAAGTTATCAACTTTAATTACATATCAGCGTAACTCCCAACTGATATCCACATCTCCTTGCTCACGGGAGAACTATATACCTTCATTGATAATTTATTCTCTTTAATTTATCAACTTACCTTCTTATTGATATCCCTATTATCATCCTTTTATTCCGTATTGATAATTTATTTCTCTTTAAATTATCAACTTACCTTTATTTCAAGTCGACTGTTTCCTTGTTATCGAATTGATAATTTCGTCTCATGAAGATTATCAAACCTTAATCTCTTACTCCTGACCTTATTCCATATGACGCTTTTGTTTACGCTGGTCTCGTAAACGCGTATATGTATCACGTGCCTTAGCAATTTTCTTTTGCTCGATCCAAATGGCACTTACCGTATTCTCACTTCTCATGTCACTTACCATTTCTGCCGTATCTGAATAACTATCAGCATCTCGTAACCGTTGTCTTAACTTAGACAAGGGGAGATTGTCCTCTGAATCAGATGCGACGGGAGGGGTGTATAGCTCTGTTTGTTCACTATCTTGCTCTGTTTCGGTACTTACCACTGGTGGGACAACATACTTAGCGGCTCTGTCATTTATTTTTCTAGGAGCAGGCATGGGCCAGTCTGATATATTAGCCCTCTCTAGATGTTTCGCATGCACTTTCCTTACATCGCCTGTAAGTTGGTGTTTAATCGTGTAGGTATAAGAACTATGTTTGGTGACAATGCGGTAGTGACTCTGCCAACGTTTTTCCAACTTACTCTGACGTTGATTGTTGTAGAGATACACCGGGTCACCAACTTCATATTCTTTATCCCTAGCACGTTTGTCATGGTAAAATGCCTGCTTGCTTCTAGCTTGCTGGAGATTATGTCTTACTTTGACGAAGGCCTCATGTTGACGCTCCAAAGCTAGTTGATGATGTTGATCACCCAAGTACTTCCTCCTGGGACGTAAAAGATTGTCAATAGGTAGTACAGGGTCACGTGTGTACAAAAGGAAAAACGGTGCATATTGAGTGCTATCACTCACACCCACTCTATATGCTGCCAGAACTTGTGGGAGACTTAAATCCCATCTCTCTAGCCTGTCAGAGGCTTGTTTTGACAACATATCATTCATGACTCTGTGGAACCGTTCCGTTTTCCCATTACCTTCTGGATGATAAGTAGATGTAAAAATATGCTTAATATTCAAATTCTGACATAATGTTTCCATTACTGAATTCTTGAATTCCGTCCCATTGTCCGTCACTATGGTGACTGGACAGGAATGTCTCGGAATCAGCTCATCCAAAATGATGTTGGCAATGGTTTCTGCAGATTTATCTGGAATAGCAAAAGCTTCTGGCCACCCACTATATATATCAACTATAGTTAAAATATAGCGGTTGCCCTGCAGTGTGGTTGGATAAGGTCCGCATGTGTCAATACCAACCTTTTGAAATGGATATGTCACCTTATCCATTTCCTGCAATGGAGTGCTGTGTTGTTTTAGCATTCTCTCCTTGCATGGTACACATTTATCAATATGACTTAAAACATCCCTGTACAACCCTACCCAATGATACTTGTTGGTTATGAGCTTGTATGTCTTATCTGGTCCCCAGTGCGCACAGCTCTCGTGAAATTGCTGCAGCACCATGTCCTGATATTTTTTTGGAACCATCAGTCTTAATTGTATTTCTGCCCCCTCAACACAGTAATACAATAATTTATCCATCATGATATATCTCTTTAATGAACCTTTTGTTGCTGATCCACTCTCCATATCTCGGATGAGGGATTGCAACTGTGGATCATCTCTTTGTTCTTTTTCCATATCTGGCAACATCAATGCAGATTCGTCGTCTGTCTTGACGTCTGACATGTCTGCTATGTTGTCACTTTTCGCATCACGCGTTGCAACTACATTAGAGTTGAACATACCTACCTCTGGCATGTTTTCATCAACTTGTGATACAGGCAGCCGACTCAACATGTCTGCACGTGTGTTTTTCTTACCTTCCAGATACTCAATTGAACAATTATATGCACTAATCTTTATGGCCCACATTTGAATTTTTCTGTTTTTCATTTCAGCAGAAAACAAGTATTTTAGTGGTTTATGATCTGTTCGAATCACAAATTTAGCCCCTTGTAAATAATGATTTAATTTTTCAAGTGCGTATACAATCGCAAATCCTTCTTTTTGAATAGTTGGCCATTTTTTCTGTGAGTCAGACAACTTATGTGACAGATAATGTATGACCTTCTCTCCGTCATCTGATTCTTGCGCTAATAACGCACCCACACACTGATCACTAGCGTCTGTATATAGTATATACTCTCTGCTAGGATCTGGGTACGCTAAGATCGGCGCTTCTGTCATCATAGTTTTTAATTGTTCAAATGAGTCCTGGCATGCCTTGGTCCAGGTAAATCTGGCATGTTTCTTAGTCAGGGCAATTAGGGGTGTCGCGATTTCAGAAAACTTCGGACAAAACCGCCTATACCACGACACACACCCAATGAATGATCTTATGCCCCGGACATCAGTTGGTGGCGCCATCTTTTGTATAACCTCTACTTTGTTTGGGTCAACTTCTAACCCCTCACGACCAACCATAAATCCTAAATAATTAATTTTTGGTTTCATGAATTCACATTTTGACATTTTCAATTTCAGTCCAAATTTTCTTAATCTGTCAAATATATTTTGAAGATGGATCAAATGTTCATGTTCTGTCTCAGAATAAATGACGATGTCATCAAGGTATGCGATGGCATATTCACCACTGATTCCTTCAAGTACATATGTCATCAATTCTTGAAATACGCTCGGAGCGTTGCACAGGCCAAATGGCATCACATTAAATTCATATAAACCTTTGTGACAAGCAAAAGCCGTTTTACTGCGGTCTTTAGGGTCTAATTCTACTTGCCAGTACCCAGATTTAAGGTCCAAACAGGTAAAATGTTTCTTCTTTCCCATAGATGCTAATATATCATCTATATGTGGTAGTGGCCAAACGTATGATTTTGTAATTTTGTTCAATTTCCGAAAATCAACACAAAATCGTTTTGATCCATCCGATTTTTCAATTAGAACTACTGGAAACGACCATTCTGAATGACTTGGCCTGATTATGTTATTCTTTAACATATCATTCACGGCGTCGTCAATGACTCGTCTCTGATTTATGGCTGTCCGATACGGGCGTAACCTGATGGGCGGGTTATCACCAGTATCTATCTTCATACTCACCGCTTTGGTTCTGCCTAAGTCTTTATCCGTTTCTGCGAATAAATCCTTATTCAGACTAATCAAATGTTGTAATTGATTCTGATACTCAGGGGGTGCAGTTATTTGTCCTACTTCTAACACGGCCTCATCACCTCCCCCCGTCACTGTAGACTCTGAGTCCACAGACTCTAGATACTCACTTCCTCCGTCGTGTTTACGTCTAGCAGTCTCTGATTGGTACTCACCTCCCCCAGTCTTTGGCCCCGGATAGTTGACAGATTGTATACACGACACATTAACCCTTTCTGCTTTACCGACCACATTGCCCTTGCGTAATTTAAATGTGCGGTTTGTGTGGTTACAGATTTGTATGGGAATTTTTTTGTTTTTGTTTTCGGCTATGATATTTGTCACTAACAGACCCGGTTCTCTTTCCATAAACCCTGTTTTGATTGCACTAATTTTATATACCGTTTTTTCAAGTCCCCCGTGTTTTAGTCTGGTATTGCATACGGCAGCTGTCTGTGGTGGCAAAACAACGTCCTGGGCTAATCTCACAAAGGAGGCTATGTATGCGTCATCTTCCATGCGTATAGTTTGTTGGTCAATTGTAAGCTGGGTATTTTCAAAATCCAGTTTAACTTTATTTGTAACCAGAAAATCTCTCCCCAAAATCACATTTTGAGAGACACCTTCTGTTACGTAAAAAGGGTGTTTCTTATACAATTTTCCTATTTTGAATTTCACATCGGCGATGCCGGCAATTTTTATTTTACCACCATTGACAGTCCGTAGCTTTAACTGTGTATTTTCTAGTAGATCATGACCCTTTAATCTGTGCATAATCCTGTCTGAAATGATTGACACTTGAGCACCTGTGTCAATTAAGGCTCGAAATCTTTGTCTTCCAATTGTTATTAGTACTGAGGAGCAGTCCTCTTTCTCTAAATTAACTTCACAAATGTTAGAACCCTTTTGTCTATTTGAGTCCAGAATCGGGGCTTTTTTTAATTCTGGACGTTTCCGTTTAACCCTTTTCTACAGGCTTTTTGTAGGTGACCCTTTTCCCCGCAGGCAGGACAGGGTCGCCTGTACGCAATGTGTTTATGGGGGCAATCCCTTTTGAAATGTGTCTCGGCCCCGCAGCACCAGCATCGTCGCGGCTGTGCCTCTACCCTACGTATTGCTCCCGTCGCACCATGGCGACCTGTCGTACCCTTGCCACAAGAATAAGCTCTGTGCCCTATTTTACCGCAACGGTGGCATTTACCATAAAATTTGTCAACCTCCATCGGCTCCTCGACCCTATCGTTTCTGTCTTCATGTCCCGTTTTTCTATTTCGTAATTTAAACCTTATATCTAAATTTTGTTCCGTAGCTGCTAGTTTTACAGCAGCTTCCATTGTTTCCGGCTGTTGGCGCATTAATTTCCTGGCTATCGTATCAGATGTCAGTCCGTCCACGAAAATATCTACAAGTTGGCATTGTACCAACTTGTCTGTGATTCTGTCAGGCCACGCGTCTTCCGCGAGTGCAAGCATGCGCTCGGCATATACTTGTACTCCTTCAGTATGTTTTTGACGTGTCCGTCGCAACATTGACAAAGCTTGTTGCGGATCCGTCACTTCCCCAAAATATGCCGTTAGTTCTTTTTTTAGGTCAGCCCATACTGTGGGCGAATGGGCAGTAGTATATCTGCCTATAAAATCTGACACCAATCCCTCAGAAGCCTGGTATGCTATCCCCACAGCTTCATCCTCATGTTTGGCCATAATTTTTACATGTTTCTCTATGCTTTTAACCCAATTTCTGAACTTTTTGGTTTCCCCAGTGAATTTAGAAATTGCGTTATCGCAGTGTGTTTTGCCTAATATACCTGAAATACCCGCTAGTTGGGATAATTGTTGATTTTGTACCTCTAATGGGTCATTAGCCATTGTTGCTAATAATATTTAGTTCCAAATAATAATAATAATGATACAAATGACAATTTTATTTATAGCAGCCTAGAATTTAACTGACCTGCAAGTGTATCGAGGTGTTTGTGTCTAGCCAACGATCCCAACGTTGCGTAGCTGTTGTGTAGTTCTTGTTTTGTTCCTCCTGGTAACTCCCGTCAGTCTGTCAGCGCCCAGCTCCGTCCTTGATCCCGTCAGTATATATGTCCGCGCCCAGCTGCGTCTGGATCATGATTATTTGTCCTCCGTCTCGTCTCGATAAAAGTGGTGGTTTGATATAGCCACCACTACGTTCATTAACTAGTATTTATCCACTGATATTTGTTTTGCCGTGCCAAGTCAAGTCACTTTGTAACTTTCCAACGTTGTTCAACCAAGTTCTTGCATTGATTTAATTTGCTTTTCAAATTAAAATCCTGTCAGATGGCACCAATGTAAACTGGTTTTATCCGTGACACAAATCCTGGTCACGGCACCAATGTAAACTGGTTTTATCCGTGACACAAATCCTGGTCACGGCACCAATGTAAACGGGTCTTATCCGCGATGCGTTGACACGCTATCGTCGGGTGTCCAAATGTTCTGGCACGGCAAACACAACACTCGTGGATAAACTTAATTTAACTCTTGAATATATATAAAATATATATTAAGCAAAAAACATTTAATTTCTCAGTACACTGATGTTAGTACTTATATCTCGTTGTGTAATTTTGCTGTTGCTTCAGTGATCTACAAGATGTTAGATACCGAAGCAACTCCCACTAAACTTAGCCAAACCCGAAACGTCTCTGTTACAATACTCCCCAATTTCTCTCTGACTTTCTCCCTGAATTTTCCTCTGAATTTCCTCTCGAAGGCTGTGGGCGCCTTCCTTTATAGCGGATCCCGACGGGCGCGGTCACTTCCTGTGGTGAAATGACATCTCCACCAATCAGGATCCTTACTTTGATATACATTCACATTCCTGGGCTGTTTTCCAGAACCGACTCACACAGGCCTCTAGAAATAGGGGACGTCCTGTATGACAATTAGTACTTGTCGCAGTACCGTCTCCACCATGTGGTTCACATGTAAACAGCCCAGGACAGCATGTTTATTCTACCCTTTACTTACCGAAACCCCAATTTAGCCACCTGTTACTTTACATTGTTACAAATCTGTACCAAGAAAATTTTAACCCAAAGTTTTGAATAGCAGCTGAGAAAATTGACTGTACATACAATCTAGCAGTATAGGCCCATGGCTATAGATCCCACTGTTATTTCAAATGTTCAGGCTTTGATCCTCTGACATTAATGTTTCATTTGGCACTTGGGATCTAAAAGTAGGAAAAAATAGTTTAAATTGTTTGTGCTGAAAACAGTGGCCTATTTTAACTGAAATGACAGCATAATATTGGATGTACATGTATTTTCCTTTGCCAACCCCCTTCGTGCTGAGTGAGGGGGAGGGGGGAACTCATGATCCTCCCCCCCCCCCCACTCCCTGTTGGAAACCCAGAAGTTGAACCATTTTGCAAGATATTTACATAAATATAGGCCCTACTACACCAACTTTCCTCCAGAAACGTTGGGTGGGGGTACCGAAAAGGGTGTGGGTGTTCATCCTTGAAAAAATAGGGTTTTAAATTATCATGCTTAAAATAGTATATGTGCACAAATGTGGCCTAAAGTCATGAAAATCCCATTTATTTATTATTTTTGAGTATAAGGCCACTATGTTTTTTTCTCTGTTTTAGATGAGCGCGCGCATTAGATTTAGGCCGCACATTACCAAAAAAAAACATAGTGTTTTTTTCTGCCCAGGCGCGCATTGAATTGTTGCCGATTTTTGAAAAAAAAACATTTAATTTTGGTAGATAACAAAAACATTCCGAAAAAAAACAAGTTCATTTAATGAAATAAAAAACTTCTTTCCAGCTATGTTTTTTTTGCTTGTTTTTTCGTCGCCCTCATTAACTTTATTTAAAATAGGTCAATTTTTATTTATTTCGTCGCTCTCATTACCTTTTCCAGAATTTGTCCAATGTTTTTTTTATTAAGTCGCCCTCATTAACTTTTCTGAAAATAGTTGGAATGTTTTTTTTTCTCAAATGTTTTTTTTACCACCCTCCCTCTTTAGATTTTCGATTTTTTCTGATCTAAAACAGAGAAATAAAAACCAGTGGCCTAAGCCTGACAACCCTGACAGTTTAACACAATTAGAATAAAATTCAGTCTGAGCAAAGGTTCATTGTAAGCTACATCCACAATCACTGCAGTATCTGAAAGTGAACTATACATACAGGCCAATATAAGAAATTTGAATGACAATAAATAATATAATGTAATTCTGATTGATATTTAAAGTGAATCTTAATGAGTCCACAGCCATAAAGTTTCCACCCGGTTTAACCTTTAAAGCGCGGGAAACAATTTGAGACATCAGATTCTGAAGTCTAAATTTGATCCCAGCACTGTAATCTTGAGTAAAAAAAATCATTTGATCTGCAATGTAAAGGTAAAAATATTTATAATGGCTGTAACATATATCAAATGAAGCTGGAAGAGCTAACTAAAACATTTATGATGATTTTAAATTGAAAAAACCCTTTGGCTTAAACAACATTATTTAAGCGCTTTAAGGGTTGACTAACTCAAATGTACTGAAAATAATATACAGTGTACATGTACATACATGTACTGATAAATAGGTAGTTGAATATTGATCATATTGATGCTCGCTTATTCGCATTATCAGTGATTATACTCATATTTTATGTATTTGGAGATATTCAATTTTCATGAATATAAATCTATGAAAATATTCTTAATTATTTTAAGATGACAATGTAAATAAATAATTTAGCAGGGCAAGTGTTATAATTATTGTTTGTTTATTGTTTGTGGAATTGTATATTCCAGTTATGAAATAATAATCAGCTTCTTTCTTTTTCATTTATTTTTTTATCATGCTCTACATTTTTTTATTTTTTGTATTGTTGTTACAAATTATGACATTTTCATTTTTCCAGTGTACTAAAGACATCTGAACAATGTGAGAAATATAGCCTGAAAATGTATTTCATAGTTCCTGAAACCACCTATTAGGCTTCTAAAACAGGGAGAGAAATTGAACTTATAAATTGGATGTAGGCTATCCGGTGAGTAGGCCTAAATGTAGTGCAGTTATTTCTTGTTTTTTTTTGTACTGGCAGCTGACAACTTCTCAGACAAAACATAGCTGAAGTCTGATTATTATATTTTTAACTAAATAAATTTTAACAAAAATCTTTAAAATGAACTGATGTTTTTCATAGTTCCTGAAACCACCTATTAGGCTTCTGAAACAGGGAGAGAAATTGAACATATATATTGGATGTAGGCTATCCGGTGAGTAGGCCTAAATGTAGTGCAGTTATTTCTTGTTTTTTTTGTACTGGCAGCTGACAACTTCTCAGACAAAACATAGCTGAAGTCTGATTATTATATTTTTAACTAAATAAATTTTAACAAAAATCTTTAAAATGAACTGATGAATGCTATATTGCTAATTTGTTTTCCACAATATCAATGCAGGGTTCCCACTCACCTGGAAAACCTGGAAAAAAATTCCATGCATGGAAAAATCATGGAATTTTAAAAAAAGGACATTTTCATGGAATTTTGCTTCAGTTATCCCCATTTTTTCAATATCAGAATAAATTTTGCAGAATTTATTCTTTGCACAAGTGTTCCTTTCTAATAGCCTGATATTTGACTACTGGTGGTTGCATATATATGTGCCCAAATCTTTTGACGTACAAAAACAATTTAGGCAAATGATAACAATTTAGGTAAATTACACATGCAGCCAAAACGGAATTGAGCCCTATTTTATTTCCTGGAAAAATAACCTGGTATCATGGAAAAATCATCGAAAAATCATAGAATTTTGTTTTAAGTTTTGAGTGGGAACCCTGTCAATGTAATGATTTTGATTGTGCACATGGCTACATTGCAAAAATAATGTAATTATTATTGATAATCATGGTAATTAAATAATACTTTCAACTGATCGCTGCATTGCTGCATCTTCTTCTAGGATTGCCATGCCACTACTGAAGTACAATTATGTCTTATAATTTAGCCAGCTCTTCTTTAATACTTTTGTTAATTATAAATATCAGTCCTGGAGATGCCAAAACATATCAAATGTAAAATACCCTGACAGTGCCTCCTGTACACATGTGTACATTTGTTTCTCCTATTTTAGACTTACTCAAAATCAAATGAATTTAAATTGTATTGTTTAAAATAGCATATATCACAGTCAATAATGGCCACAAGTCCTTGATTTTGTTCGAGTTGACATTTTTTCTCAGGGCATATATCACTTCTGAAGCCGCACATTTTGTGTTATAGTAATGGTCTACCTACATGTATCTAGCAAGGTTTTCCAGATTTTATGCATACTACCTTGACTACGGTTAATAATGACCGAAAGTTGGTCATTTTGCATTTGATTGGGTTTAAATTTCTCAGAGCATTCTCATATATGCATTCCTGAAACCACACATTTTGTTTTAAAACAAAAATTAGTATTAAATACAGTAATGTGTGTATATAAATACATGAATGTATGCATGTAGATACAGTAAAATAGTCTAGCTATCTGGCACAGTCATCCAGATACATGTACCAACAACATTGAAAAAAATAGGCTATTTTGGTGGATAGATGTAGATAAAAAAGTAGGTCAAAAGGCCTAGGGTGATATGAAGAAAATCAGCAGCAGGATGGAGATGAGAAAGAGGGAATGAAGGACAGAGAGAGAGAAGGAGAAAACAAAGTAGAAGAAGATTAAGTACAAAAAAAATAAAAATAAAATAAGGATAGGATAATTATAGGAAGAGGAGGAAAGGAGAATTGAAGGAGGATGAAGAGGAGGATCATGAAAGAATGAAGAGGGAAAGAAAAATAGAAATATGAAGAAAAGGATAAGGAGGAGAAGGCGGGACATTGAAAATAAAGAAAAAAAGAAGGGGAATGAGGAGGAAGAAGTGGAGACTGAGGAACAGAAAAAATTGAAAGAAGAGAATAAAGGAGAAAGAAAAGAGGAAGACTAGATGAAGGATAAGAAAAAAAAGAAGAGTATACTGTGATGCTAATGAAAAGAAAGTAAATAGAAGCAGGATGAATGAGGGAGGAGGAAGGGTAGGTAGAGGAAAAGGAGAATGAAGGAATGGGATGGAGAAATGAATGGAAAGAAGAGGAAGAGAAGAAGAAGATGGAAAACGAGAAGAAGAGTGAAGAAAGTAAAATATAGAAGGATCCATGATGGAGAGAAGCTGGAGCAGTCATCCAGATACATGTACCAACAACATTGAAAAAAATAGGCTATTTTGGTGGATAGATGTAGATAAAAAAGTAGGTCAAAAGGCCTAGGGTGATATGAAGAAAATCAGCAGCAGGATGGAGATGAGAAAGAGGGAATGAAGGACAGAGAGAGAGAAGGAGAAAACAAAGTAGAAGAAGAATAAGTACAAAAAAATAAAAATAAATAAGGATAGGATAATTATAGGAAGAGGAGGAAAGGAGAATTGAAGGAGGATGAAGAGGAGGATCATGAAAGAATGAAGAGGGAAAGAAAAATAGAAATATGAAGAAAAGGATAAGGAGGAGAAGGCGGGACATTGAAAATAAAGAAAAAAAGAAGGGGAATGAGGAGGAAGAAGATGTGGAGACTGAGGAACAGAAAAAATTGAAAGAAGAGAATAAAGGAGAAAGAAAAGTGGAAGACTAGATGAAGGATAAGAAAAAAGAAGAGGAGTATACTGTGATGCTAATGAAAGAAAGTAAATTGAAGCGGGATGAATGAGGGAGGAGAAAAGGTAGGTAGAGGAAAAGGAGAATGAAGGAATGGGATAGAGAGATAAATGGAAAGAAGAGGGAGAGAAGGAGAAGATGGAAAACGAGAAGAAGAGAGAAGAAAGTAAAATATAGAAGGATCCATGATTAGGAGAAGCTGGAGCAGGATGGAATGGGGAGGAAAAGCAGAATGGAGGAGGAGGAGTAGAAGTAAGATGGAAGAGAAGGAATGAAGAAGAGGAAAAATGGAAGAGGATACATAGGAGGAATTGGAAGAGAAAGAACAAGAAGATGGAAGAATTAGAAAGAAAACTAAAAAGGACTAGCTGGGACTTGACCGGAGTACCGAAATATCACTGCTCTTGTTGCCGTGCAGATTCATTCTAAACATGCACCTTTTTTAATTGAAATGTTTTAATTTCGCTAATGTATTGTTAGTGAGTCCTTCATTTTCAGTGTATTCTTTTCAAATTTGTGTATTGTTATTATTACTATTATTAGTAATCTCTGGAAATAATAAATTGGCTAATTAGCAAGATAGCAAAGATGGCTGCAGTGGAAGGTGGAGATTCTCATATTTGCCACGCAAATATAACATCCAGTATAAAGGATTAAATAACAATATGATTATTCATCCTTTCTTCACAATTTTTTTATAAACATTCTCTTATTTGTCACCTTTCTACAGTCACCAACATTCCTCCAATCTTAATATCCTTTATCGAAACACTTGTTTTAATACATTTGAAAATGGGCTAATTTTCATTTCAAAGATGGTTTAAAATTACATTTCCTTATATATATCAATGTAAACCCTGCCAGGGGGGGGGGGCGCTTTTTGTTTTTGTACGGTTTTGTCCGTCGCCGCTGGCACTGCAGCCACGTGTGACCGCACCCGTAATTTCTTACCCAGATAGATCTACAAAACCGCTTCGCGAATTCATACGGTGTTCCAGATACTGATAACTAAAATCATGTCCCAAGCTGCATCAATTTTTCAGGAAGTTTTAAAAAAAAACCCGGGTCATGTCGGCCATCTTTGCTCCTTTTTCGTCAAATTAGGACCTTGTCACCCTGGTAACTTCAAAGCTGCTTATCCGATATACTCAATATTCAACACACTGCATAGTAGTAATAATTCCTAGAGTAAGTCAATTTTTCACAAAGTTTGGGGAAATATCTGGGTCATGGCGGCCATCTTTATTCTTTTTGACTCAAAATTTAGCACCTTGTCATGCCCTAGAGCTGCTAGCATCTGCCTCAAAGTATATTACTTGATAATTACATGTACAAATTGATTATCTGGAGGGATTATAAATAATTTACAATTTTTATTTGAAAAGTGTCAGGGGGAGCCTTCTTGGGTGTTTACATGATAAATATGTACATCTAGTTTCTCTCTCTATATATAAATATAAAGAATTCACTGAGCAGTCAGTATGCCGAAGATCTGATTTTCACCAAAGTTTTCTTGAGCATTATATGATTTATTAAGTCTCCACCCACTATGTGGTGTAGACTTATTGTTTTAGTGCTGTCTATTGTTCTTATTATTATTATTATTCTTCAACAATTTGACGACGTAAACGCTCTCCAGTCGCCAATATTTATCCGATCTTCGCAACTTTTTTCCTGAACACTCTCTGATGGATTATCCTGTTAAATTTCGAAAATCAGCTAATTTGTATATCCAAGATGGCCGCCATGCATATCCGATATCGATGATCGACGTAAACGCTCTCCAGTCGCTAATATTTATACGATCTTTGCGATTTTTTTCCTGAACGCCCTCTGTCTGATTGATTATCCTGCCTGAGTTCGAAAATCAGCTGATTTGCATATCCAACATGGCCGCCATGGGCTAATTTGTATATTCAAGATCGATGTAACTGCGCTCAAGTCGCCAATGTTCATCAGATCTTCGCAATTTTTTTTCTGAACACCCTCTGATGGATTTCCCTGGTTGAGTTTGAAAATCAGCTAATTTGCATATCCAAGATGGCCGCCATGGCACTTATGTTATATAGCCCATCGTTACTGCATTGGCAATAAACTTTTAATTGTGGAAGGTGGAGACTTTCATATTTGCCATGCAAATGTAAGATATCTAGTTACTACTGATTTGAAAATAGGCTAATTCGCATATCCAATATGGCCACCATGGCACTTCTAATATTGGCTATAAACTTTGAAATTGTAGAAGGTGGAAATATTTGTCATGTATCTAATCATTGTTATTCTTAAACAGTTCAACGACATAAACACTGTACAGTCCCCAATATTCGTCTGACCTTCATATTTTTTTTCTTTACTCTCTGATGGATTACCCTGGTTGGGTTTGAGTGGCTAATTTGGCTCTTTTTTTATAACATGACATCTTACTAGCATAGACGCTGTAGACATGATAGACGTCAATATTTATAAAATTTTCAAAAAATGTTGTTGTCAATTTTTGGGGGGATTATCCTGGTAAGTTTGAAAAAATTGCTAATTTGCATATATATAACTTGATCACCATGATCACCTGGGGTCTTCCTTACAAACTAGCAATTTATTATAAATTTTGTAACTATATTTTTCAAACTGATAGAAAGGGTTTAGAAATAAAAATAATGCTGAGTAACGTTGGAAATATATCTACGAACAGTTTGAAAATTTTAGGATGGACAAACTAATAATAAAAAAATATTTATGGTCGGTTCATTAAAAATAATTTGATCTTTTTCTGCTTGCAGAATGCAACAAAGCAATAAGTGAGAAGTCTGTCCTGCTACCTCAGAAGGTTGCTAGAAATTGTGATAACACCTGAGATATACACCATATGATATTCCAAGGAAAATGATGGGTGAACTACCAATGTACCAGCCTGCTGAGCTGTCAGAAGATTATCTACGGAGACCAAATATCCCACACATTGTTAATCCACCAAGGAAAGAGATCAGAGAACCCATTTCATGATTTTGAGTAACGTTGGAAATATATCTACGAACAGTTTGAAAATATATCAATTGACCCGGAGTACCGAAATATCACTGCTTTTGTTAAGAAAGAAATATTCCATTTGTAATATTTTTTTGTTTTGTTTACTGTATATCTGGTAATATTAGCGAGGTTTTATTTTTTAAGTTCATAAAAATATACGGGTCATATCTGAAAAACATCTGGGTCAGGACTAGGAATTACAATTTTAGAGGAATGCCAACAGAGCACTCACTTGCTTATGTTTTTAATTGTCTGTCTGAAAATTTATGTGGCCACCCGGAACTGTATTTACAAATAATTATAACAAACATTAATTCTAAAAAATGGCATAGGAAACGGACGGTGAAGTGATAATAATAATCAATCAGCAACTAGTGTGTGCCCTAATTTTTAGCCCTATACTTTAGCCCTCTCTCGGTGGCAGATAGCCTGTGTTGATTCAATTTTGCTCCAGATACCGATGTTGCATCACTAACAACTTGGCATCAAAAACAACCACTTTAGTGTCATGTTTCATGTTAACTCGCCGCCTTCTAATGTGGCCACAACATCCATACCCTGACACTCACCCTGATATCTCCAGAACTTTTTTTTCATTCACTCTGTATTTAACTTACTAAATACTAGTATAAATTCCTAGGCTGCATAATTTTTTCAGAAAGTTCAGAAAAATATCTGAAAAATATCTGGGTCATGGCTGCCTTCTCTAACTTTTTTTCATCAAATTCAGACCTTGTCACCCGGATTTCTATAAAACTGTGCTTCTTTAGTATCCCCGCCCGTAGGGGAAGGAGGATTTTAATCGCGCCAGGATTCCGTCAGGCGTTACGTTTTCTTGTGGCCGCAAAAAGTACTGGTCAATTTTTTTTTTTAATTTTTAACATTTAAAGCAGCATGGGGATGTGCAAGTGATGTCGACCCTGCACGCGCCGTTTCCGCCGCCGCACACGGTTTTTTGGCTACTACACCAACATGGTGCAAAAGATTGAATTCATAATTGAATTATTCATACAAACATTCAAACCCTCCTGGCACTTTTTTTACCCAAGGTCAAAGGGTCAAAAAAATTCTTGTTAACGCCAAAACTTGAAAAATAATAATTGGATCTCTCCATTTTTTTACTTGAAGTTACCCATGAGTACGGAGATCACATGATTAGATTTTCAGCTTTCCACCTTTAATCAAAATGGCCGCCACCTGGCCATCATTATTTCTTTTTCGACTTATTTTTTTTCTGAATCCCCTTGAAACCTGGTACCGGTATATAGGTTTTCAGGGTCCGCGAGTCTATTGGCATTGTCCTTTTTCATGTGCGATCCAAACTCTTGATATAGCGGCCATCTTGATTTTATCATTGATCTTCTATTATTGGCATAACATATATTGGAAACGGTTGTGTCAGATTTGTGGACATTTCACGTCAGTGCATCAGCCAAGTGTGTTTGAGTGATTGCACAGTATTTTGAGTGAAAATTATACAAATTTTGCAATCACGTTCCCCACGGTATAGAGATGTGCAGGTGTTTTTTCAATGTTTTACTGAAATTCGAAGTTGATGAACTTCATAATTTTTTGTGGTCGCAAAAACGAAAAATTGAAGTCATAAATAATTCACATTTTACAATAACCATCTGGAAATGTGCAGGTGATTTTACTGAAATTTAAAATGGCCACGACAAGTGAACTTTTTAATATTTGTGACCGCAAAAACTGTTAGCCTAATTTATGGCCGGGGATGTTATAGGACTTCAGGCCTCTTGCTCACCCAGTGTTCAATATGTATATATATACTGGAGAACCCTAGGGAAAATATCCTGAGCATTGTAGCCATCTTTAATTGTTTTTAATTAAATTAAGAAACTGTCACCCCGATAACTAAAATTCTTACGCAATAAACTCAATACTCAACTTATATGATACTAGGATTAATTCCTAGACTGCATCAATTTTTCATTAGGTTCATAAAAATATACGGGTCATGGTGGCCATCTTTAATCTTATTTCATCAAACTTGGACCTTGTTACCGTGATAACTTCAATGCCAATTATGATATATAAATACCCAGTATTTGACATACCAGAGATGCCAGCTTGGAGATTTTTATGATACTGTATGACCTAAAAATGTTTTTTTTTCAACTTATAACTTATATTTTAAAAGTGGCCTCTTCGATGTACTAGTTACGTTAAAAGTTATTTCTTGTTATTTATAAAACAGGTGGATGTGTATCACTATTCACTAATTTCTTTATTTAGCTAAGTAATTTTAATGTTATAACTTTTGCTAGAAAAAAATATTCTATTTGTAATATTTTTTTGTTTTGTTTACTGTAGATCCGGCAATATTAGCGAGGTTTTATTTTTCGCGAGGAGGACAATTTAAAAATCTTGCGAAAATTATTTTTATACTAGCGCTACTATCATCTAAATTGATAATTCGCAAATTCTAGACTTCACGAAAAGTTCCAAAATCACGAATTTGCGAACATCTAAACGAATTACCAGATCTACAGTACATAAGATTTTTATTTATATGTAAGCCCACATTTAATGGGGAGTCAAAATGTTTAGGTTGTTTTTCAAATACATCTAAATTATTTTCATCGCTTAGTTTATTGTACCGGGTACTGGGAATGTTGCAAATAACACGCCTCTGAGCTAGGGACACCTGAGGATTTAGACGTGCTAGAAGACTTTCTTTTCATTTCAAATAACGCTGAAAATGATTGCCCCGAAGAAGTGACAAACTGTATATAGTATATAAAATATAGGCCTACAGGGCTATGAAAGAGAATAAAAAAAGTTGTTTATATGATTTTACTTGTTTTGATAATATTCATTTTGCAAAGCAGAGGGGTTGATAAATACCTGAGCCAATAAGATTTGGTGCCCCCCCCCTCCCTACTTACCTTAACTGTGACCGGTACCGGTGGTGGTTATGCTCTAACTAGTTGTCTGCTAATGGTGGCAGATATTTGTCTTTTACTTTTGTGAATTGGTAGAGTAACCATAGTTTAAATGTTATCAAATGATATTTAATAATCAGTTAATGTAGAGTAGATTTGATTTAAAATAAATAAATTTAATCATAGGAAAAAAAATATTTTTTGTAATTATGCATGTTTTCTAATACAGACAGAACTTGATAAATTAATTCAATTATATAAATAATTTGCTTGCTTGTTTAGACAGCCTAAATGTACACTCAGCCAAGATTATGTGGGCATACTAGGCCCTACTAGTTTTTAAAATTCGACATCCCTCCACTATCTTGATAGCAAGCTACACGATGTTGTTTAGCTGTGGTGAAAGCCCGGGGTGGAGGGAAATGAGAAGGGGAGTATGGACTAATATAATTTCATAAACAAAGATAACATTTAAAATTCTGATGGAAGATGGCATTCTTGAACCGATCAGCTTTTTAGTAGTGGAGTAGATTACAAACTAGAAAAAGTTGTTCGGAAACGAACACGGAAGCAGCCTTCCGTTATCACTCGACCGATATTTTAAAATTGTTTGCTAAAAAAAATTTAATTGGCTGACTGGCGGCCATTTTTGATTTTTTAGTGTGAAATTTGTCATTCTTTGTTGAGAGATTACATTTTATTTTATATTCATGGTCCAGTCGTTTTGCATTTCTTGAGTTAAGTAAATATTACAAAATTCGAAATGGCCGCTGAACGGCCATTTTAAAATTGTTTGATCCCAAAAGTTAATTAGGTCATTGGCTGACATAGCTGAACATATTTGCCAAATTAAAAGATCTGATGGCAACTTTTTCCTGAAATGTGCTAACAAACATTTCTTCGTTAGTGGCCATAGTAATTAAAGGGTTGATGATATGGGGATCAAAGTGTCACCAAAACAATGTGATGGCTATGTGAAGTATGAGAAAACAGAAGTTGATAGATTAGTAGCTATCTTGAAAACAAATAACTGCGGCGGCGGTCCGTGTGGAATACAGTAAGCAGCCCTCCTCGGCTTGTGCTGGTTAGTTCTCAAACAGGAATCTAGAAAAAATAATAATAAACCCACATTATGAGCTGACTGATTATCATCGTTAGAATCCCCTTCACATCCGGTCTGTATGCTTACATGCCTTATCCCTCGTGTTATATAGGCCTATACATAAAATCTGAACAAGACTTGGGGTTTAATGTCGTAAAAACAGGGTCCGGGACATTTGGACTGGACATGGCCGATTACACGTGTTCTTACATGGACAGAAAAAGGTTTGGCTAGAAAATGGTTTCAAACCAGCCATTATCGGAATTATATAGATGAAAACGTGCAGTCCTGTTAAAATAATAACTAGGACTATCGCCGGAGCAAGGAGATGGCACAGTGGAGCATACATGGCATACAGAATAAGTCTGTGATGGCAGGCCTAGCGCATACACACCCCTCACATAGACTTATACAGTGCTCCCTTTATGGTAGGTTGTTCAGGCTGGCAGGAATCGGTTACTATGCCAGCTGCACCCTCCTTACGTCAGGAGACTACAGTAGCATGTATGTAAACACCCCAAATTGACAGATGGAGTATTGTACAAGTTCGTAGTCTGTATTTGGTTAGGCATTCATTCATATTAAAATGTAGAAAGAGGCCTAGCTGGCATGTCACAGGCAATGCCTACCGGGCACAGACAATACCTAGCTGTTAGATCTATTTATTTTACATCAATTTGATAGTTTGAAAATAACCGAAAAATGTCATTATTGCATTAGGTAATAGTAGTAGGCCTAGTAGGTTTATTATCTTTTAATAAATCTAACATCATCTGGCTCATCTATTTCCGATTTAGTTATGGTGTGTAAGACTAATAGGCTCAACCCCCGGGCTGAACCTAAGCTCCCACCTACAAAACCGTTAGGCCTATGGTATTACACCTGCAATTATCTGCTGTCTAATGTACAGATGCTTTAATTCTTTTTTATCTGGTATAACCTACATGCCGCAACAGTTTACCATAATTGAATAAAAACATTCCACATTGACTGCATTACTTTAGTTGAGACCATTTTTGTTATGTCAATGTGATGTGTTCATACCAACACGTGGCATTGCCATTGTGCCCAGATTGGTTTGCTACCTCGAGTAGTCGTCAGGGAAAACTAAAGAAGAGCTGGGGGCGAGATCGTGGTAATTGAAGTGTGGTTGTCTAGCCTGATACTCAGGGATCTGATGTTTGTAGCTCTTTGGTATCGTGTCTAGGTTTCAGAGCAATTCACACTTGTCGGAAAGCCCGGGCAGCCCGGCTATAAGGCTAGCTAACTAAACAAACAAACATTGGGGCTGTCTAGCTGACTGATTTCTTTCATTCATTTTGTGGCTTCCCTCGATCTAAAAATAGATAGTCAACAACACAAAACAATAAAACAATAACAACAACCTATTGTTGACAAAACGTTTGCGCATGCCGGAATGAGACGACTTAGAACCTTTAGTTGAAAATTGTTATGTATAGTATTCTAGAATAAAATAATTATACTTTGTCATGTAAGGTTACCCGGTCACGAGTCGGGTGAACTAGTTTCAGAATCATTGAATGTGCTCTGTCTCGACCTCTCATTTGCGGACTTAAATGTCCATATATGAGATGTCGTGGAGTCTCACATAGTTTTTTGCACATATGATATATATAAATATAAATGTTCCGATATCATATCAGCAGTCTAGAGGTCAAGTGCGCCACCTCGGCGCTGGGTCGTGCATTAGTGTTGCCGGCTTCGTGCGTGTTTTCGCCGGCTAACCCACAAATATTTTTTCTCTGTGGGTTGGCCGGGGGACGGCGTACGGGCTGTTGTGATTTATCCGGTGCATGTCTGGCGTCGACGTGGCGCGCTTGATCCATGCAACTCTGGTATGTTCATGTTTTGTTGAATTTTGCTTATTAAATATGGTGGCTTGCATGATAGCGATCAAATTCTTGATCTTAATGCAAGTCTCCATGCCTATCACATCATTAATTATCTGTATAAAATGATGAGACTATATATATATGTGTTAAAGAGGCGAATAAATGATTCTGAGTTCTGAGTTCTAGGCCTAATATACTGTGCATTCTGTGCTTAAAAATATGCTCAAAATATCAAGCTGCATGGTAATGATGATGCAATCTATAACTTCAAATAAACGTGGTAAATAACCTAAGTTTAGACATTAAACCTAATATAATATACACATTCTGATTGATACGATATCTTCACCTGTATAGTTATTACATTTGAATCGATAGTTCGTAGTTAAAATAGTTGCAATAAGCTTAAAAACGACGCCCACAGTGAAAGTGTTGCATAGTTTATGTTTATTTCGTATTATTATCGTACTCCCACAGGTGTTATCGACCACGAGACTTGTATTGATAACTTCCTGTATCGACCAAAACTTGTCAACAATTCGTTCTGCGGTTGCGAATTATTTACGTTTACTGACGCATTGTTGTCTAAATATTTTAATTATCAGTTAAACATGTGGGTGGTCGTACGATAACATGCATATGTTGCCTGTATCTGGCGACGCGTACCGATCTGAGCCTTTATCGATCAAAAAGCAGTGCCATATGCATATCTTATCACATGTGTGTACAAGTCTTCACAGCAAATTATGTTCCACTACATTAAGTTAGATGTGATATTAGTTTGCACTTACCCATGTAAGTTACCCTCTGCGTCTCTGGGTTTTAACTGCATGCTGGCTTCCATGTTTTCTTTATATCTTATGAGAGCTCGCAAATCCCCTGAAGAGCATTGAGAGTCTCTGACACGGGTACTAGTAGGCGTAATTTACTTAGTCCAGTTCACGTGATGTTCATATGAGCGAACATATATCTATTGACATATTTACCTTATACTCAATGGCCATTCCATACGCATGATCGTATCCCTGATGAACGTCTTTTGTGTCGTCAAGGCGTACATTCTAAACATGATCATATTGATTATAACAGTCTGAGTAGGTAAATCATTCAAACGATTGAAACGTAGCTGATTGGTCGAAATCAAAGTAACCACAAATCACGCATCAAAGATTTCGGTCAACCTCTTGAGGAATATCGGTCCTTTCCAAGTGCAACACACAGACGCCATGCTGGTTTAGGGTTGGGACAGCGTCGCAGACGGGGATCTAACATTAAACCAACATGGGTTTAATGTCTCGTGTCTGCTGGAAATTAGACATTAAAACAATGCTGGTTTAATGTTGGCTCACCGTCTGCAATGGTGGACCAACATTAAAACATCATTGGTTCAATGTATCGTGTTTGCTCGTGTTGGGTTATTCAGCAAATAACGTGTAAATTCACAACAAAGCAGCAGCCAATTCAAATATTACATGAAACGCATGGATGTTGAATCAATGTTATATTAATGTTGGTCAAGCGTCGTGGACGGTGGACAAACATTGAAATAACATTGGCTCGCTGGCTAATGTTTGCTGAGCGTCTATATCAGTGAATAGACCGCTAGTGGGCTTGTTAAGTGCATGAAATGTACCAAAACCTGCAAATCATAGTACAATACTCTAATTTGGCAGAAATATACGTAAGGACCTTATTAAACAATATCAAGGTGGACACACACTGTATATATGACAGAACGCTCTCGTTTTCAAAAATTATAGATGGCCGTCTTGGCGACTAAAACATTTCGCAAATTTATCTATGCAATTGTTATAGTAATGTATAATATATATATATATATTAATTTAAAAAGGTTGAGCCATTTACCTAATTCGTAATCGTCACCCTTGTGCTGCTTGGCTCTTTTATCTACACTTTAAAACAATGTTTAAAACAAATAAAACGACACTGAAAACGATAAATGGTTTGTGTAAGATAGTCAGATAGTCTAATAATACCATTTTAAGTATGCCCATAAATTGAACAATTTATTGGTCATTATATATTTCAAAAATTGAAAATGAGTAACAGATACTTCAGCAGTCAAAGGGTTAATTTATAAAGAAATATGGTTGGCCTACTTTGTTATCACTTTGTGCATATTTAGTCTGGCCGGGAAATTGATCAAGTATTCTCACATGAAAATGCCTGTCATGCACCATCTCTTGTGCGACATGGTGTAATGCACCATGGGAAAAATCAGACATTATCTCGTGCCTCACTGATCTCATTGTAGACCCAACACAATCAACGCAATCAACTTCAATTTTGGATGGTGCGCTTCTGGTGAAAGTCATTCGTCCTGGGACAGCAGTAACTATCGAGGAGTATGCTCAAGATGTATTCTTACCATATGTTAAAAACTGGCTAAAGAATGTCACCTGTTTACAGCTTGTTACAGTAGAATGCATGGTCGTACCTGTTTTGCAAGGTGGTTGTGACTATGAATGGGTCATTTGCAGTGTGCTCAGATCTGAATCATCACCTGAAAAACTGATACCAGGATGCTACTCCATGTGCGTGCCGCATTGTTAAATGGATCGCACATGAAACAGCTGAGCTGCACAAACTTATAATAGTGACGTTCTCGTACTTGCCATTTCTTCAATTGCTCAGCTGCAGCGGTTAAGGGAGCCCTGGCTTGCTTTTTGAACAGGACCACAATTTCAATATATTGCAACTCATCAAATTGCAAGACAACTTGGACCAAAACAAGATTTGCTACTCTTCCAGCATTTTATACTTTGACATGTGCGGCCACCAAGTCTGCGTTTGCATGGAATGTTTGGCAACAGTATCGTGGTCAGAAGTGAACTCTGCACTGACGCTACTCTCTGGGTCTGAAATGAATATAATCCGATAATGGAAGTCATTACAAATACGTGATTCAACATATAGAAAACATTGTTTTTTTTTTAATTTGTCGGATTTTGAGTTTAAATGCAAGAGCGAATCCAGATTGTGTGGTTGACGTGGGTGATTCGCCGCCTCAAGGATTTTTGTTGGTATATTCAAGCCAGTTTAGTGCACTTTTTAAATAATTTGGCATAAGAGGGGTGTGTGGGTCCGCGTCTGTTTTAATTAAAATAACTGGTAATTGCAATAAGAATACATTTTGTAGAAATATTTGGTGAAAAATAATATTGTTTAATAATTACACAACTTTGTGAAAAGATCAGGTGGGCCTTTACGCTGTAGTTACTGGTGACTGGTGACATTAAAGAACAGTTTTGTAGACATAATTCTTGGAACATATATTTCTATAATAATTACTTGCATTTATTGAAAAAAATAAGAGGGGGTTGAAAATGTTCTGAGCGAAGCCCTTACAGTACAGCTACAAGGTGGTTCCCTTTCCAATATGGATCCCCAATGTGTGTCCTGGTGATGCTTAAAAATATGCAAACCACCATATAAGTGCGGCGTGAATGAGATGGCGTGTACACTTCTATGCAAGTACAAGCACTGCCATGCATTGTCATGCATTATCAGTGGATTAATGAGGTGGCAATGTATTTTTTCAGACAAACTTAAGTTGTCCATTATGTGTTTTTATGTCTTTTTCTAATGAATATAATTTATAACCATGATACCGTGGCACAACATTGATCAGTCGTGTAGCTTGATAACATTAGCTAAGGATATGTGGACAATGATAGTCGAATTTGACATTTGCTTCGACCTCACGGCGTGACCTTGACCTTGAAATATTGGATAATAGATCTGCCGTATCTAAAATCCTCATGTAGATGCATTGTAGGTCGTTGTAAAAATTCTGTAACAGATTTTATGGTGTTTGTATGGCTTTTTGGCGGCCATTTTTAATTTATGCAAGTCGGGGCTTGTTAATGTAGACACAAGTTGTGTCCACCTTCGAGATGTTTTCGAATACCCTCAGGGAGCTTGCTGCCAAATTAGAGCATTGTACTATATTTTGCAGGTTTTTTTCTTAACATGTCCACTACGCCCCAGGTGGCTTACTCAATCCGAAGTTCAGAGGTACTGGGTTCGAATCCCGGTCGGGTCGGATGCTTGTCATCGAGGAACTCACATATTTGTTGAGATTTGTGTTTACAGTAGGACAACATGTTCGATTCGCACCGATCTTAGAATAGTTTAGTGATTCGGTTTGCTTTGGTTCGAATGCCTCAAACGAACACAATGAATTGATAGAAGTACATTTTCCTCGCAACGTTACATGAATACACCGAGAAAGGCGGGAAATGCGATTTTTACCGCCAATCTAAAAATAGTTTGACCCGAAGTAACAAGCTGTTTTGGCAATCCGGTTCGAGATCCAAATTGATCGCAAATCTAAAAATAGTAAGACTAAAACAACGTCTGGTTTGCTAAGCTGGTTTTAAGATCCGTGCGAATCGAACGGGTAATTTTAGGCCACCTCTGTGCACATATAGGCTAAACTCGGCCAGTAGAACCTCCAGACACAAGATTCGAAATTCGAACCCTGGCCTTCTGAGGCCCAGATCGCTACCTCTGACATTATTGAATCTTTACGAGTGAGCGGGGAGGAAATATTTTGTTTCTTTGATAGGGCTTTAATCGGTGAAACCCTGTCGTTTTAATATTAACATCTTCATTTAATAAGACATTACGAGACCGTAACCCAATGTTGATTTCATGTTGGTCCACCATCTGCGACGTAAGCCCAACATTTAACCAACACTGTGACGACTTCGCGACGTCTGATTTTGGCCGGGCAAGGACCAGATGTTGGCTTAATGTTGTTCCACCGTCTGCGACGCAGGCCGTATAATTTATTATACGCATAATACGCATTAACCCTTTCACCGCTAGGCGTGACCGCAGTTGTTTTTAATCCGTTTTTAGCCTATTATATGTATGCTATGAGAACGAAATGTGTGTTAACCCTTTCAGGCCTGAATTTACCATTGTCATCTGCATCCACTACAAGCCGCGAATTGCTGTCGCAATTCTCGACTTGTAGTGGATGCAGATGATTTGATGTGGGTGAAAAATTTAAGAAAATTGCTAGTATTGGTAAACTATTTTCATGGAAATTTTCATTCTAAAACTCCTAGTTGTAGGAAAATTAAGTCTGTTTTCAGGGATTTAAAACGATGCTTTGATGCATCGTGAGGGCTTAAAGGGTTAAACACGAAGATTTGCAAATGTTTGATTTTCAAATTAAACAAACATGAGTAATTTTCAGTCACTTGAAGTTGTGGATCGCGGTAGCGAGACACAATTTCAAGAGGGTAAAAATTTTAATAATATTAGCGCTTTAAGGGTTAGTGAGCACCAGGCGAGGCTCTATGTCTGCTAGGATTGCACCACCTTGCCCTATCAGGTCTGACCGTCAGACTACCAGTCTTACCTTGACAACAGGTGCGCCTTACAGCTGTACGAACGGGGGGGGGGGGTGCGAGCAACATGAATATTCATTATGACGTCACCGGTTTACTGACTGTAGTGTGGAGGTCACACTTAAGTCAGATTGTTTGGGCTGCCTGAATTGACCAGGGAGAAGGGGAGTTCTGAACTCATAGCACATATACGTGATATCCAGGAGTCTGCCGGCAGCAGACAACTGGATAGATGAGATGAGATTGCACAGGCAACAAGATATTCAGGCCGAACTTAACCAATTCGTCTCTGTGTCACACTGTATAGTACTGAGACCCGATATTAAAAGATGTAAGAGTTATAGACAGATAAATGGGGCTATATTTTACCATTGGCATTTTAAGCAAGAACTTGAAAAAATAAACAAGCGAATAAATGAATAAATGAATAAATGAATAAATGAATAAATGAATAAATGAATCAATCAATCAATCAATCAATCAATCAATTAATCAATCAATCAATCAATCAATCAATCAATCAATCAATTTTTTGAATCAATCGATCAATCAATAAATCAAGTATTCAATCAATCAATCAATCAATCAAGCAGTTAATTAGTTAATTAATGAACAAGCGAATCAACATTAATCAATTTAAAACTTGGTTTAAGGGAGCCAATACTATATTTTACTTTTCAGATTAAATGGCCAACACTCGTAATATTTGCTTATCACATACCGTTTCCACTAGGTAAATAACGCAGACACTGCTGTCAAGTGTCTCGTGCCCCGACCATGTTTATCTAGTCAGTAATAACAGACTCTGTAAGCCTAGTGGAAACGGTATTTGATAAGCAAATATTACGAGTGCTGGCAAACTAAATGCCTAGATATTATATCCCCTTACAGAATATTCAACTTTTACAGCACTAAGCCAATTGTATAAAAAAAACAAGGCAACAATGTTTATAAAGTCGGTTTCTTCAAAAATCCTAATCAAATAGCGGTGGCGTTGTCAATATTTTAATAGCTTATCAGTTTTATTACTGTGATTGGTTTTGAATCGTGAAGTGTCAACTGGTACACTTATCACAGTTATTACTTGTGATAAGTTATCCAATAAAGATACGGACTGCATTTTTCACCTGGCTTGAGTGTTCACGGTATGAATAGTGACAAATGTCCCATCATGTCAATGTTTTATTGTGGAGTTGAGTGAGATTACCTGAAGACGAGAGAGCGAATATTGATTTACGTCGATGTATGTACACTATGGTGTTTATTACGACAGGTGGAAGCCTGACATAAGGACTATATAATATACTTTTCTTGTCGAACGACTTCAAGGGTTATTTATAGTACATAGAACCATCGATAGCACTTTACACTACATTTGAATAGTTTGGAGCACCAGAACCACCAACGAATCGAATGAACTGCTTACGAAAAACTTAACATCAGTATTATGGAAAAACGGATTCTGATTCATTTATGAATGGAACGAATTTGAAGTAAATAATAAGTGAATGAATGAATGAATGAATGAATGAATGAATGAATGAATGAATGAATGAATGAATGAATGATTGATTTATTGAAAATTTGATTAAATGATTGATTGATTGTTTGATTTGAAATTGGAACCATGGCAGTCTGCGGCCGACCACTTTACCTCTCGTTCGATGATAATCTCCACAATACTGAATCTTCTTCAGTGGGCAGGGAAGAAATATTTTGTTTCTTTGAAACTTGCATACCAGATAGGAGATCAAACCGCAAGCCCCGGCGTGACAAGCATTCGGCGTAACCCAGTAGTGATTTAAAGCTGGTCCACCGTCTACGGCGATGGGCTAGCTTTAAACTTTTTCAGTGCGCTGACCGACTTTTGGCGTCAGAATCTGATGTCTCCAGACGTCGGATTCTGACGTCTAAAGTCGATCCCCGCACTGAAAGAGTAAACATATGTATTATCTACGTATAACATACATAGGTATTCAAATGCAGGGAAAAGAGCTATCTGAGCCATTTATGATGATTTCGAATTGACAAAATATTTGGTCTCTTGCTTTACATAAACGAATTTCAGCGCTTTAAGGGTTAGACGGTATGGATAAAGTCCTAAGAGAGTGCGAGAGTGGAGATTATGGCACTGGTTTAGTTCACCACGCCGAGTCCGCAGGACGAGGCCTGGTGAACTGAACCAGTCCCATAATCTCCACTCTTGCACGATACGAGTCACCTTTATGCATTTTCTCGCACGATAAATACAAAATATGAATTAGATAGGTCTAAATCTATTTGAAAACATCAGGATTTATTTGGAAATTGAAAGTTCCACCAGCGCGGCCGCATCACTGACAAATGTTGACAGGAATCATCTGACATATTCCTACGCTGAGACACAGGTGCTGTGACGTTAAAATAAACAGTACATTTTGAAACTCCACTAAAATATTTTAATTACAATATTTATTTTACATCTTTTGTGGGCAAATACAATTGAGCTTCTGGAAAAATCACCATAATGGCAGTAACGAACTACTTTGTTTTGGAAAGATGTTACATAAAGTAATACAGGTGTGGTATGCCAGCGCGTGGCATAGAGTGCGAGTGCGGGATTATCCGGACTTGTACACAAACAGGCCAATCACATCCTGCGTGCAGGGTGTACTTGTCTTCCCACTACACCCTGCCAGATGACTCCACTCCAAGAGGACACACGTGCCCCTCGTGCGATACCCCCCAAGCTTAGACATCAAAGAGGGCGGGAGCCCTAGGGTAGTGGTTAGCACCACTGCCTTTCACGCCAGAGTCCGGGGTTCGGTTCCCGGTCTCGGCGGTTTGAAAGAAACAAAATTGTTTCTTCCCCATCCACGTGTGAAAGTTAGTATTGTGGGGAGCCTCCGTGACCGAGAGGTAGCGTGCTCGGCCTCAGATCGCCAGGACTTGAATTTCGAATCCTGTGTCTGGAGAACAGTGTCATCTCAATCATCTCACCATCCTCAGGAGGTTCTCCTGGCCCAGTTTAGCCTATATGTGCACAAAGGTGGCCTAAAGCCCGATTCATTTCATTTAGACATCAAAGATAATCGCAACGCGCCGGCAATCAGACGGCACCGTCTGGCCTGGGAACATCAAGCTAAGTGACAGTATAAGCGAAGCGATGCCAGAACTTGGCCAACGCTGTTTCAACATTGTGATAGCGTCGATGATAATGGCCCAACGTCGAGGCAGCACTGTATCCTTGCCATCTGTGAACTGTTATTTGTACAGCCTATCACACAATTATAGAGTGTGTACAACCTCTGATTACAAATTGAATAATTAGAGCCTAAAACCATGAAAACTGGGGATTACCAACCTGCGTGCAGGGTGTATGTACTTCCCACTACACCCTGCCAGATATGAGCCTGTGTCTACCTATTTGGGACCCCACTCCAGGAGGACACACGTGCCTCTCGTGCGACACCCCCCAAGCTTAGACATCAAAGCTAGTCGCAAAGTGCCTACAATCAGACGGCACTGTCTGGCCTGGGAACATCAAGCCAAGTGACAGTATGCGCGAAACGATGCGAGAACTTAGCCAACGCTGTTCCAACGTTGTGACAGCGTCGATGATAATGGCCCAACATTGAGGCAGCAATGTGTCCTTGCCATCTGCGAAATGTTATTTGTACAGCCTATCACACAGTTATAGAGTGTGTACAACTGGATTATACAGTCAAATATTGCCACCTCTGATTACAAATTGAATAATTAGAGCCTAAAACGGGGGATTACATCAGCTAATAAATCAAAAACAGTTTAAACAGTGGCTAAACTCTTATTCTTGTGATTTTGTGTCGATATAATCCCCCTAATTATCTACTTATGAACGAAAACGCACGCAAAATTTGTGAGGGGTGCTCAATTAGGTGGAAAAGGCCTCATCGCATTCAGGGGTAGAGTGAGAACAATACAACTGAAGTCTCTACAGGGTGGGAATTACATCAGCTAATATATCAAAAACAGTTTAAACAGTGGCAAAACTCTTATTCTTGTGATTTTGTGTCGATATAATCCTTCTAATTATCTACTTATGAACGAAAACGCACGCAAAATATGTGGTTTCATTTTGAAAAATAATACGTAATTTCGGGATTAAATGTACTCAGATAAAGTCAAGAAAATAATTCAGAACGTTATATGTGTCTCTATTTATGGTAAAATATGTATGCTATGACATACCTGAATTAGAAATGTATGGGTAACATATTTATTGCAATAAAAGCTATATTTGTTCTACATGTACCACTTTCATAATTTTGGGCAGAGTTTGAAATTCAGGGGAGGGGCCGACAGCTGGGAGTCGCGTGGAGAGGGGTGCTCAAATAGGTGGAAAAGGCCTAATCGCATTCAGGGGTAGAGTGAGAACGAGTACAACTGAAGTCTCTACAGGGTGGCCAATCACTGCCAGAGTGCGAGAACAGTAATTTCTAGATTTCTGATGAGTGTTGATAATGCCACGTAGACTCCCCAGAAGACACAATACGTTGAACCAACATTGTTTTATTGCTGGACCAGCAGCGCAGACGTTGGATCAGCATTGGGTCAGTGTATCTTGCTAGCTGGAACATACGCTCACTCAGCATTGGATCAACGTTGGCCCAATAATATACAAAATCTAGCCTATATTAATCACCTAGCTGGGCATATGGTCGATCGCGGTACTGATTGTATGGGTCTGATAAGCAGGTAAGGGGGCCACCATTCAATATCCAGGGGGAGGGCAGGGATATTCTCGAAATAAATAATTAAAGGCAGGGAGAAGGTGAAATAAATAATTTCATGTCGATCCCATTTTAAATAAATAATTTATGGCATATCGGGCAAGCCTACATGTTTTGGCGTACTAAACTATTTTCTAGCCGATGAAATTATGAAGATTCTGGAGATATTCAGTTTCTCACATTGCAAAATATTAGGCTAATATCATATTATAATTAATGCTTTATTAAATAATACATTGGCAATTTATGAAAGTCGTTCCAAAAGTGGTTGAAATAAATAATTTGTTAACCGTACAGCTGGAAAAAAATAACCATGAGCTGGATCACATTGAAAAAAATATTTTGGTCCATCCCAATATCCCTGCCCCCCCCCCCCCCTGGATATTAAATGGTAGCCCCCTAACCATTGTCCTGCTGAGTTATCAATTACTAATTCTGGTTCAATTTTGAAGCTGGAATTTGCAATTTTCAGCTTCAAATGCCGAAAAATAGTTACATTTATGAGAAAGATACACATTTCAAAATAATGTTTTGTTTTTTCTTTGTCAGCGGAGTTATATGTTGTACTTGAAAATGTATATAATTATATGCAAGGGCCTGTCAGGACAATGTTAAACTCATGATGCAGTACTTATCATCTGCTGATAGCCGGCCGTCTGGATATATATGTCCAAAGTTCGATGTTATTAAAGAGGTTAGCTGTTCTATTGGTCGTAATCGCTATTATGAGTATATACATTAGTGTAAGCTGCGGCTCTCGTCTTTATATTTAGCCATTATAATTAGGTGATAAATAAATTTTCCGAGGGCATCCTAAAATATTTGTATTACTTCATGATCTATTATAAATTCAGATAATTCGGAATGTGTGTTGAGTGATATGAACAAAGATGGCAGAGGCGGAGATAGTTACCAAACCAGGACGGATCGCAGAGGCAGGGATAGTGCGGAGACCAAGCCAACAGATGATATAGATATGACAACCAGGTATGCTATCTAAATAAAGTAGTGGCATAAATTAATTTTGCACTGCTTGTCTCTTCACAATTTCGCTCCATTGTATATTTTCCTCAAAATATACAGTAAAAGCAAAAAGCGATGGGGTTTTCTAGACAAAAAATCGTGCAATTTATAATTTTGCATTTATTTGGTGCTGTAATAGTAAATGTCAGTGACCGTAAACGAGATAAACACGCCCTTGGCAGTCAGGCAATGGTGTATGTTGTACTCGAATGTACCTGTATATACTAGTGAGTAGGTATATTGTGTAGGCTTTCTGTAATCGACGAAACGAAACGAAGCTGATGAAACGAAACTGACGAAGCGAAACTGACCAAACTGGTTTCCTGTAATCGACGAAACGAAACTTGTGTCTGACAATCGACGAAACTGACGAAACTGGGTTCCCAGGGCCGTATCCAGGGTTTTTTTTTGGGTGTCTGTAACCCCCCTGTAATTTCCAGAAATGCCTTGTTTTTTTTAAATTTCCTGGGAGGCATGCCCCCAGACCCCGCATTTCCAAATGGTCCTTCTGTAACCCCCTTTTTGACACAGTCTGGATACGGCCCTGGTTCCTGTAATCGACGAGACTGACGAAACTGAGCTCCTGTAATCAACGAAACTGACGAAACTGCGTTCCTGTAATCGACGAAACTGGGTTTTTGTTAGTGTAGGGCTCTCATATATTGGTTGACTCATCCGCAGAAAATAATGTCAGACCTTTAAAGATACTGTTTCTATTTTTTTATTACTTAATTTTAATCGTAATCCAATGTTTTTCCCATTATTTTTGAACTGTGTTTTGTAACAGACAGTGAAATAGAAAACGATATATCGCAGTTGACTCGATACATCCCAAACCACAGACTAAGAAGTATACAGTTTTTCAATCGAGAAAAAAATAACAATAGAGCCAAGGCGAAATATATAGCAGATATCTTATCTTCCTCGTTGTGCTAAATCAAGAAAAATAGGCCAACACAATAGGCCTATTATCCAAAAAAAGAAAAATATGGGAAACATCAAAGAGCCTTGCTTAAAGTTTTAAATAACCCTTCCGACTTCCAACTTTCGACTTCCAACTTTCGAGTTCCGTCTTCCGTGTTTCAACTTTCGCCTTCCAACTTCCGAGTTCAGACTTCAAACTTATGCAAACCTATGAATGCGACCAGTGTTGTGACCTCTGGATAAATCAATATTACAGAAATGTAAAATTTCCCACGTTATGTGTATTACCAAGGAATCTGTGGGGAAGGAAGTCCCACTCAACTCAAGGCCCACTTAACGAGCTTGGGATCTTACTATAAGCTATGTAGGTTGTATGATGTCCCTCGCTGTTCAGCGTAACGGCGAGATCGCTGCTGTTGATGCCACAACAGCTGATCCCACGCTGCTTTCAAGTAAATATTTTGGTATCACCCCTACAAATGCGCAAACATCATTACTACGTCATAAAGAGGGGAATCCATGCGCAATTTCTATATTTAGATACCACGTGTGTATATCTACAAGACCGTCCTGGATTGAAAAAAATCGGGATAGGGCCGACGAAGTTACGACTATACCCGTTGAAGTTATGTGAGTGTTCTTACAAAAATATTGTCTTATGAAGAAAAAATATTATTTTAACCGAGGACCATATGCCGATAAGCTTTTCTGATATAAATATAGCATTTTATTAGTGTTAGAACTTGAAAAATAGGTCTGGCCGGCGGGGTTCTCGTATCTAACAGATATTCACCTCAGCATCTGGCTGGTACAGGGGGCTAGCTGGTAGGCTACGGGGGACGGCGGTATTCAGTGGGGAAGTTTATCTCGTCAATTATTGCTCATTAATATTATGACTTCGATCTCTAGGAATACTGGATACTACATATCATGTACATATATATCGACCACTGATGATAGACCTGTATTAGTTTACCAATATTATTATTACAAGGCATCCACAGATGTTGAGAAGTCAAATTTCTGGTATTTCCCATTACTTTTCCGTGTCATTTATATTTTTCATGTGTTAAGTACCAACCCTTTAAACAGTATTAAATGCATGTATAAAATGTCCATCAAGTAAGAATGTGTTCATAGCATTTAATGATACATGTTTTTCAACGATTACCATTAAGAATATATATTATATAATTCTCTGCATTTTCTATGTACCGGTATGGAAAACAGTAAGCATTTTTCATATTTGATGTGTTCTCTCAGTCTGTGGATCTCCTGCATTATTATGCTGCTGGTTTACTAGCCAAATGAATAGGATTTCATGAAAATTTCAATTTATTGTTATATTGAGTTATTAAGTTAACCATTATTAACCAGTGACTAGTTTGCTCCACTGCCACGAATTCGGCGCATTTAAAGAGGGGGGGGGGGATTCGCTGTTTTAAAAGTTTTTATTTTGTCAGTGCCCTATTCGAAATATAGAAACAAATTATTTCACATAATATTTACATAATTATTATTTAGACCAGGGAATCTCAATTTGTTCATCAACTTGATGTCATATTTTTTTCACATGTAGACTAGGCTATAGTATAGAAACTAAAGAAATATTTTATTTCTGGTTAAAGCTGACTGCTTGGAAAGTCGGTGATCACGGGATCGAGCCCCGCTATGGCATTCTTCAAAGAAACAAAATGTTTCTCCCCCGTTCATTCATAAAGATCTAGTATTGCGGGGAGTTTCCGTGACCGAGAGGTAGAGTGCCCGGCCTCCGACAGCCAGGGCTCGAATTTCGAATACTGTGTCAGGAGAGTAGTGTCATCTCACCATCCTCAGGAGGTTCTCCTAGCCCAGTTTAGCCTACATGTGCACAACGTCAGCCTAAAACCCCATTCCTTTCACTTCATTTCATTTTCTTCAAGTTATTTGACCATTATGTAGGCCATAGGCCTGTGTAAATGTGCAATGTCTTATAACTTTGCGAGTTTACAAGCTATCATATTATAATTTACATCATTGTCTTATAAAGTTAGGAATTTGCACTGCAATGATTGTCACACCTAGCTGACACACTGACAATGCTTCTGAGTGTTAATTCCGGATGGGTCGTAAAATCAATTAGTGGCAAACGCCACTGAAACGGGATCAACACAGTCTTTGTTCGCGTCAATCACATCGGGACTGCGTAAAAACGGGAGTACGACTTCCTTCCCTATAGATTCCTTGGTATTACATATTCTTGTTACGTATTTTTTTGAGTGAAGAATTTATTGCACTTCTACAAAGTCGTAACAAGAGAGGTACATGTGGATTTACATAACGAATGCACTACAGGTGTTGTCACACGAATACTCCTACTGGTTATAGTGAGAATTAGCCTTGCCTAATACATTTGTGACATAATTTTGTCAAGATAGCTTGTTGGAAAATAAGACAATTTTTTCGATTAACAAAGAGTCAGGAAACAGATCTCTGAAATCTATTGCTGGGCAATCATGGAGCCTGGATGCGTGACTCCGACAGGGAAAACAAATAAACTGGTTTCACATGACCAAGAGATGGCATATGAGGAGAATGAGACGCTGACAAAAATATTGGGGATGCGTCAGATTTGTAAGAGTGATGTCTTGACGATGTCGTGGTGATGTATTGTAAGTCAAGCGATGGTATTGTGCCCTGTGGAGAGCACATAAGGAGTGGCGAGATTTTACGTGCAACCATTTACCTTGTGGCTGCCGAATGAGGACACTTTTGTTCTATTGGCGTAATACTGGGTGAAGATAAAAAAAAACGAGAACCAGGCAAAAGCATCGCCGTAATGTCTGTGGAAGGTTTAACCTTGGTGTACATCACCGAATGTTCGCCGCCTATTGTGCACTGCTCGGCGCTGTTCGGTAATATATATCCGATGGTTCTTGACGCCAAAACATCTTGAGAAAATTTCAATAAATGCATTGAATTTGTTATCGATGTCCCCATGCCTTGGTGAAGCATTGCGATTACTCATTTTCCGAACTACTGGTGCATGGTGGCGCTGCCCTGGCGATGGCTTAAATTTGTGCATCGCGAAAGCTTCGGCATGCCGTGGGACCATGGCATTACATAAACTAGTCTAGTCTACAAACATAGACCATATCTCACATATACCCACAATAAAAGTATGGACACAATGAGTGGGCTGAACATAGCAATTGAAGCGCTACCTTTAATAATGTTATTCCAGGTGAAAAAATGGTCTAACGTGACTCCAATCATGTATAGGACAACGAAACCTGACGTTTCAATCCAAAACAAGATAAATAAATGAAATAGACATGAGAAGAGATGACGATCTCCAACCTTCGATGTGACATCAGTATACAACTTCAAGGTCATCCGACAAACAGTATAACTTTTTTGCACTTGCCTGCAAGTCTTTCACGCAAAGCTCCACTGTTTTTGCACTGTGTAGACCTACTGCTACAATACCACGCAAGTGTGTGTGATGCCATGCATTGTCATGCTTATTTTAGCGCAAACGTGCACACTGCTTGCACATATTTTGTGATGGTGGCATGCATTGTCACTTACTGCAAGCAAATTTTGCACCATGCTACTCATTGTCACAATGATTTTAGTCACGACTTTCAACGCACAGGTGGTCATGCCAGGAAAGCACTTGATCAAGCACCTCCACTTCTTATTCAACCATTGCTTAATTTTACAAAATCATGATTTGATTAAAAACTCTTTGATCATTGTGAAACCATGGTTTGACATGTTTACTGCAGGATGATTCCTCTGAAGGTTTCGCTGGCTTGCCCAGGCCTCCTACGAATATAATCATGAACTGTCTCCTTGGTGGCATTTTACAAAAAAATATAGAAGTAAGTATCTACTAAGCCACTCCATCACAGTGTCAATGTGAACTTCAAAATTATGAGGTGAAGACACTCTATATTTATGTTTTGTAGGTTTTGTTCACCCTTTGTTCACCTTTTATCGCAAACACCACACACTATATATGCATAAATAATGCGTATAGGCCTATATCTAGCAAAAATTATGACTAAACTATGCGTCCACCATTCTCTATCGATGCGTGAACTGTGCTTGTATTATGTCACACAACTGGCAATGCTCATAATCATGCTGAGACATGTGTAGCCCATGCATAACCTATATGTAAGCTTTGTATAGACTTGTAGTAGGTTTATACAGTTAGGTGATAGAGAAATAAACCATAATCAGAAACATCCCCACGGTGGCAGGCAATGACGCATAATGGCAATCATTGTCACCCATAGTCAGAAACATTCCCGCGGTGGCAGGCAATGACGCATAATGGCAATCATTATCACCCATAGTTTGCGCCTAGTTTGCACACTATTCGTGCACATTGCACACTGGTGTAATTCCCACATTGGCACGCAAAATTGCGTTTGCGGGCAAGTGTCATGCTTGTATTAACCAGTTTCAGACAGATAGAAAATTCCCTGAACTTTCCGCACACCAATACATGGAGAATTAAGTGAATTTACAAAAAAAACAGCATCATACCGGTTAAAATGAGTGTAGTATGGCGGTGTGTGTGATCTTAACCCTATAACACCTGATCCGCTCGAATCCGCCCGCGGATGATTTCCCTGAACCGCCCTAATCCACCCGCTGTCAAAGGGCTTTCAGTATGTTGATTTGTATAATATATAAGTGGCAAATCCCTTAGGCACTCGTACAGGCGAGCCGAGAAACAGTGAGAGACGTATGGGGTAAAATGAAATGAATCGGGCTTTAGGCCACCTTTGTGCACATATAGGCTAAACTGGGCCAGGAGAACCTCCTGAGGATGGTGAGATGATTGAGATGACACTGTCCTCCAGACACAGGATTCGAAATTCGAGCCCTGGCGGTCTGAGGCCGAGCACGCTACCTCTCGGTCACGGAGGCTCCCCACAATACTAACTTTCACACGTGGATGGGGAAGAAACAATTTTGTTTCTTTCAAACCGCCGAGACCGGGAACCGAACCCCGGACTCTGGCGTGAAAGGCAGCGGTGCTAACCACTACCCTAGGGCCCCCGCCCATCCAATATGGACGTATGGGGTGCCATAATATAATAATAATAATACTTTTATTGACAAAGAGAATCAGTATGATACAAATGTCAGTGTTATAAAAATAAAAAGTCTATGGTATCAAATAATATTCATAATAAAAAATGCATAGAAGTATATGGTTATGAAAATATACCTTTTACACATTAGACAAAAAATATGTATAGATTTTATGTAGACCTAGTCCTATAATAAAAATACATCTCCTTTCATTTCAGTAGGAGCACTTATACGCACATTTTGAAGTGATCAGTATTCCCCACAGGAATATTGATCGAAATTCTTTAACATCACAAAAAAAATTCGGAGAAGTCTAGTTTAAACAGATATATATTTTAAATTTGATTCAGGCTTGCACTTATGTCAGGAATGCAAACTTGTACTAAATGGAATATGTTAAAGGGACTGGCCCAGGCTAAAATCATCAAAAATCGGTGATTTTATTTCGGGTTCTTAATATGACCATATGATGTAAACATGTACATAGACTAGAACTGCAAATTTTTTAATTTTTTGTGCTGCGCATTCATCAGTTTGACTAGATATAGAGACGAAATTCCCGCATTTCCTATTTTTGACATGGTTGTCAATAATTAGAAATCAGGAATTTCGTCTCTATATCTAGCCTAGCTGGTGAATGCGCAGCACAAAAATTATAAAAATTTGCAGTTCTAGTCTATGTACATGTTTACATCATATGGTCATATTAAGAACCCGAAATAAAATCACCGATTTTTTGATGATTTTAGCGTGGGCCAGTCCCTTTAAAGAACAATATATATTACAGCATTTACATCTGTTTCATATCTAACTTTACACAATTAATATTTAGCCCCATGCCTTAACAATAAATTTTGCTAATGAAAGCAATACATTCATATTTTGCGAGGTGAGGATTGAGATAATTTTTTCCTTATTTGCCTGAGTCAGGAAATTTGGTATATCTCTCGTAATTTCATCAAATAAAATGTTACGGTTTTCTGAATGAGTTTTATGACCAATGTGATGCAGGCCCTCTAGGACTGTATACATTTGCTTAACAATATTATCTTTCGGTAGATTTACAATTCTTATCTAATATTTAATTGTTTTACATATTATTTTTTGATCTATTGCATATTCTCCTAAATCACCATAAACACACAAGTTTGCTGTTGACTGTTTAACTTTAAGAATGGATATCATATTCTTCATTTGAAAGACATTTAGTTTGGTTCTAAGAGTTTGATTTGTCAGTGGGAACCATATCTCACATCCATATAAGATAACGGGTAATACTAGAGAATTAAACAATTTCATTGCTACTATGGGTGGTACTTGACCTAAACATTTGCAAAATTTTGGTACTTTGAAAGAAGCTTTAAGAGCACTAGAGATAGATCCATCCAAGTGTTTGTTAAAAAGACAAGATTCACTGCTAAAAATAACACCTAAATATTTGTATTGCTTGGTTACTTCAATAACCTGATGGTTAAAATGAAAAATATGTGGTTGATTTGAGGCTTTCTTAGATCCAAAAATCATCACTTTAGTCTTTAGAATATTAACAATCATTTGCCAGTCAGAACAATACTGTAACAGTTGATCCAATTGTGTCTGAAGACCCTCAGGTGTGTTTGACATTAGAATGAGGTCATCTGCCCACAAGTGGTGTAATAAAAGTAGTTCATTGCTTATTATAATCACCAATGTCATCGAGAAAACCTTTAAACATGTCTGGACTATTTGGTCCACCCTGATTAACTCCGAGAGTGTCATGTAACAACTCAGATAGTAAACCGCCAGTACATATTTTAGCCTTTGTTTTGTTATACATGTCATACAATAGCCTAATAAGATTTCCATCAATTTGCTTTTTTACTAATTTATAGAATAACATGTTTCGATTCACAGTATCAAAGGCCCTCTTAAAATCTACGAAAGCAACATACAATGGCTGCTTAAGAAACTCTGCTCTCTGAATTGCTCCTACTAATAAAAACATGTTATCTGAGGTGGAACTGTTTTTCTTGAAACCACCATTAAATTTGTCCTCCATGTTGAATACATCTTTCATGAATACAAGTCTATTATTGACCAGAGTTTCAAATAATTTGCCCATAGATGGTAGTACGGTTATACGTCTATAATTACTAGGGTCTTTCTTATCTCCACCTTTGTGAATAGGAAATATAAGACCTTCTATCCAACAGTCCGGAAAATTACCCATGTCAAGCATATAGTTCAATGTCAACGTAATAACAGGCAAAATAACTTCTAATGATGAATGCAAGGCTTCAGATGGTATACCATCTGAACCACATTCCTTTTTACATTTCATTTGTTTGACTGCATGTATGATTTCACTTTCGGTAAAGTGTTTGTTCATAATATCAGAGATTATACTATTTTGTACATTACAATTATCAGAGATAAAGTGTCCTTTTATGAATTTGTCAATTTTCTCTTCATTACAATCATTAAAATAATCACATTTGAAGTTACTACGGTTATTTTGAAACTTGTCAAACAATAAGTTTGAGTTAATGGGACAATTATGAGATTGGCTATTTGTATTACTTTGAAGAATTTTCCACATTTTGGTGGAGTCATTAGAATTCTGAATTTCAGAGAGCATCTCAACCTGATGATCTCTTTTCTTTTTTTGTGTTAATTTCTTATATTCTGAATATTTATGAAAATAATCATTTGATCCATCTACAAGTGGGTCCATAGCATGTAACTCTCTTTTAATCTCTTTACATTCACTGTCAAACCAGTTATTTCTTGGAAATAAAGGTTTTGAATTACATGTTTTTAATTTCATTGACCTAGATAAAGCTTGTCTTATAAAAGTCTAGAGTGATTCTGCCACAGAATTAACAGATTCACACTCAGATAATTTCTTATATATATTTCCCAAGAAACCTGAGCCTATATGATCAGACAGACATTTAATATATTTATCTTTGTCAGGCTCTGACCATTTAAAGTATGTCCTTTTCATAATTGGTCTAGGAGCATAATTCTGACCTCATTTGCATATTGCTGAGCGCTCAGCACGTGTTTTGACAACGGAGCATGACTTCATAATATTTATCCAAAGGCGATAATTTTGTTCCCATCCATAGAACGATAATGAGTAACACCAAATTGCAAAGGTGACTTCTTATTAATCCAATACTATAATAAATAGTAATATATTTTGAAGAAATTGTTATGTTGGTTTAGTTCGCATGAAATGACAGCATTGGCAGACATGGCCCCCGTGGTCTGATCACGTGACACCATGCGGCTCTGTCTGTGGTCATGTGACACATATTGGTTCATTTATCTTGTTCATGATCCTCTGCTTTAGAGCAACGTAACTCTTTCATAAATAAATAATATATTTGATAATACAAAGGTGTGATATTATAAATATAATACTAGTTTCATTTTTTAGAGAAATTGTTAAAACTGTTGCTTTAATTCGCTTGAAATGACAAAATTGTCGAGTTGTTTTGATCACGTGACCATGCCGTGGTCATGTGACCCAGTTCTAAAAGAGACTGCTCAGCTGTGCGAGTCCCACAATAGCGGGACAAAACTTTAATTTACATGTCGATCTCTGAATAATTATTTATTAGACATCTATTAACAATATTTATATGCCTTATTTATATACATCAATCAAAATACAGTGTTAATGTCGTGCTGTGTGCGTAGTCCGTCGTCGTTGACATCAATGAGCATTCGTTAATCATGCCTTCTGAAGACTGAATCTCAGTGAGACTGACAGTGTCACTTTATTTATAGGCTACTTACAGTTGCACGACAATGCAGTAGGCCTACTTGCAGTCACAGTCTGACACAGTCACATATTATGATTATTTGCATTCACAAAATTAATCATTTTCGCTCATATATACCATATACCATGTAGGGCCTACACACCACTTGTTACAACTTCACAAGTAAGAATGTTGTGAAAAATAAAAATTGTGTGTAATCTAGCAACCATATCTTGAAGGTCATGACACCTAGAGATGTCAAATTTGTATAGAAAGATACACATTTGTCAATATTTTCATTAGCATTTGTGATTTAATTTTATTCTTAGAAATAAGGAGAAATGAAATTAGCGATTTGGGCGGCCATCTTGGATTTTTATGACGTCACATTTTTGTAGTTTATCCTATTTTGTTAACAAATATGAATTGTAACAAATATGAATAGTTTTGCTTACATCACACTTTTTATTAAACAGCTGAAGGCGATATTGTAAATGGTGTAAAATTATGAAAATATACTGTAAATTTTCAGGGAAATAATGTTGTACTTGCTCAGCCTGTTCAGGTGTTATAGGGTTAAATAAGAGAGGGGACCATACTCACATGTGAGAGGGGGTTCATGACTCACATGGCATAGGAGAGGTTTAATAAAAGCACAGTATCTAGACCAGCATCTTTTTTCAGGTTTTCACTTTTAAAAAGTTGCATAGCTGGAGCAATAGTGGAGTCAATACTACCTGTATGCTTACGTACATGTATCTATCTATATCTACATCCATTTATCTATATATTTTAATATTATATATATTTATATATTTTGCCTCAACAGATAATATCAACATTCTGTTAAAATGGACCGGTAAGTTAACCTTTATCTCCTAAAAAATAGTTTATATGTTTACGACTGTAGTAGGTGCTGATCAAATCGTCCTTAGCGTTTGAAAAAAAAAATTAGTTAACTTTTATTTGCACTAAAGCTACTGTCTGTACATTGCAAATAGTGATGAATGAGGGGACATGGCACATTGATAGAGCACCACATTGTCACACCTGTTGTTTGTAAATTATTTTTTTGTTGATAAACTAGTTTAACATATTATTTAAGAGGTTAGAGACAAGTATTGTATACCCTACAGGGCAGGTATTACTATGCAGCAGTTATAACTGGTTTGTGTTATTATGAAAAATGAGTAGTTTTAACTGCACGGTCTTGTAATATAGGTCGCCAGAATTAAAATTATATATAAAGATTAAATTAAATACATAAATATTACAATTATGCACAATATATGCACGTTGATTGTTATTCAATTATATTAAAATATACCTACAAAAGACAAACAATTGTGTTGGCTATCAATTGTTTATACATATCTTCAGAAGTTTTTGGGGTGTGCGAAAATATCTACCACATACAAATCGTTATTGGTACATACAACTTTCACCTTATGTTAACATATTCTTGCACTGAACACGTGTTTTTGTACACTGTATTTGGAAGTAAGTAGTGGTAGTAGGTCTACAAAATAGTCCATTGGGTGTTTAGCTAATGTATGCCTGAAATATCATAAACTTTGATCTCCTGGAATGTTATTAAATATGTTTTCAATAGTTTGGTAGGATTTACAGTTCTCAATAAGATATAATAAGACGTGTGTGCCCTATTGAATAACCCGAAATGTCTAAATGTGTACACAATGTTTACTATTCCGGCGACCTGTAATATAGCACTGAGCAGTAATAAACACTTTGCTACCAACCAGTTATAACTGCACACATAGTAATACCTGCCCTGTATGGTATACAAGACTGGTCTGTCACCTGTTTAATGTACTTTATGACAACGATAAATCGAAAAAAAATTCACATTCTGTGTTATATTTTTTACCATAGTGGTGAACAACATAGAGGCAGAGCAGACTTTCTGATTCTCCGTGATGAGATTAATCATAAGGAAGAGTCTCACAATATTACGGTTTTGTTAGCTCGACTGAAAACTGATTTATTGAGAGGAGCGTATATCAAAGACATACGTTCACCTGGTATGACTCCTGATGTACAGCTCGGGTTTGCAATATCTGATGCTGATTATATAATTGCTTTTTTTGAATCCGTCAATATTTCATCAATATATATTGATCATCTAAAACGCAGTCATCAAAGTAAATTACATCAAAGATTAGAAGGCCATATTATTCCAGTTTTCTCTGAGATGGTAAATGAAGCATGTGATGTGATACTCAACAAATCATCCTTATCACTTTTGAATCTTTATCAATCTCTCTCCACACTAGAAGACAAGTGGATCGACAAAATTATCAAAAGATTGACCACACCGTCGCTAGGTAAATACACAATAATGACATGATTATAATATTAAATTCTATATATAGCCCTGAAATTTTGTGTTTACAAAATTAATTACATGTTTTCTGTCATATTTTAAGTCAAATATAATTTTTCAATAAAATTGAAAATGCTCAAGCCGACGATTAGTGGATTCCTTATACTTCAACATGCTGGAAATGTTAGTATAATTAGAACTAAACAATTATTGATTTGCTTACAGAAAGTTACATAAGAGATAACCTTGACACAGACCTTCCACGATCATGCATGGCTCTATTGCGGACAAGCATGCGCAAAGACACTTGGCTAGCACAAATAAGTCCACTTAGATATGATATGACAAATGTATCTGAACAAGGCATCAGAGAATTACCCATTTCAAATATTATACAGACTGTTACTAATGCTCCAAAAGAGAGTCGAATTTTACTGTTCGGTGAAGGAGGCAGTGGGAAGTCTACAACTGTTAGTTCTTTGTGTACAAAATGGAATGAGCGATCAGGGTTAAGTGAGCGATTTGCACACGCTTATTTAATTCCGGTCAGAAATATTGTCAACCCATATGCATCACTGGAGCACATCATCTGTCAAGATTTAAAAATCATACCCCAACAGCATGAGCAAGATGTGCGGCGCTTCATTAAATTCAACTCAACATCTATAATATTTTTCTTGGATGGCTACGATGAGCGGACCAGTCATGGGAGAGATGAAACAACTATAGACAAACTGATATCTGGCAAAGACGCCCCACATTCTACGGTTGTTGTCACAAGTAGACCACAAGATACGAGTATATTGTCAGCTATTAAAATAAAGAGAAGACTCGAAGTTTATGTGAAAGGTTTTGATGATTCAGGTGTAAGAAATTATTTAGAAAAGCTACCAAAGTCTTGGGCTCCTACTTATGCAGGCCTTGTTCAGAATAGTGCTATTCCAAGGGAGCTCTTAAAATCGCCAATTTTCTTAGCAATGGTGTGTTATATACACCAGGAATATACGAAATCGGATGAGTGCGAAATAAGTGATTTAAAGCTAGTCAGCACCAGTTCTATTCTGGATGCTGTATGCGGCATATTTCTAGGGATCAAGGAAGAGAAGACAACAGGATGTGATCTTCAACATTACACTGGCTACAGAGACGACCGACTTAGTACAAAGATGAAAGGTTTAATTAGAATAATCACAAAGCTAGCCTTTAATTCTACAAAGAAGGGTGAATTTTCCCTACACATTGAACAACTTAATGAAAACAATGTGTATGAGGAAGATCTGAATAATATTGGTATTCTCAGTTTTGCTAATTCTAAGTATTCTTTCATTCACCCATTGTTCCAGGAGCACTCTGCAGCATATCACATGGCAGGAAATGAAGCTGATCTTAAACATGTGCTAGCTTTACTAGAGAAGCCGGGCCTGATTGCAAATAAGCTGGGACTTTTCTCAAATTCTCTTTTGTTTGCCGTGGGACTTAAACCAGCTGTATTAACATCGATAGGAGATACTGAAAAAGAACTATCAATAGTTCGCGTCATTCGAGAAAATGGTTCAGAATTCAACAATAACAATCTGGACCTTGAACTTTCATATCAATCACGTCTTTTTCACGAATGTCATGACCTAAGTACAAGGGCACAATATCTGCGAAAACTGAAGCAGTGTAGATTGCCAGCTGAGCCTGCCACTCTGTCATATCAGCCTCAGATACAGGCATCTGCTTATATCACTCTGGTTGATGCTCTAGGAGTGGATGACTGTCTATATCTTCTTAAACGAGTTCACCAGGACGATATGGTTATAAATGGCGGTCATGCAACTCTATCAGCACCACAAGGCAGTACAACCCGCTACATAACTGACACCATCTTGATGAGCTGCTTACCTGTGATTGACCTGATCCAAACACAAAAACTAGTAATTCAGCATTGCAGCCTTCATGTATTAGCACACACAGCCAAGAAATGGAAGGTAAGTTGTTATTTATTCAACGACACGACGGTTGCCCAGCATTAAGCCAGCGCTGGGCCAGCATCTCTATGCAAGTTTGCTATAGTTTTTTTTAAATTTGCAACATATGTCTAGAATGCATGACGTGGTGATTGCTTGACTGGTATTAAACCAGTTGTGTTGTTGTGCTTCATTGATCGATGCTATTCACATCATCATTATGATGGACACATTAATTAATTAAGATTAACAGACAGTGGCTTTACGAAGATTTCTACACTTGGTTTATTATCACAACAGGAGGAGAAACTATGCATTATTTTTATCTGAAATGACAATTTTAGTCCCTCGTTTCAGAAAAGGAGGGATCCACCTTTACTTTATCTAAGTGGCCCAGTTTGGTCCGCTCTCTCCTACACAGTACTGCAACGTTTCTTTGTCTCCCCCATTTGCAACTCAATATCATAGTGTGCATATATTTAGATTTTATTTTTTTCTGCAGGTTTACGAAAAATGATAATATATGTGATCTTATGTTCATGATTAATGTTCATGATTACGGATTGACAAATGTAAATACATCGTAGTGAATTATAGGACAACATCAAATGCATAACAGTTATTTATCAGTGTTTATTTATATTGTTCTGATGGGTCGCCTTCGTCTATTTTCATGTCTGGGAATGTGTTTTATAATAATTATGATCAACCTGACTAATCAATGGGACATATATTGAATATTGTCTTGTTTTGAGGAAGTTTTCGTTACCTTTTTGCGACCGAAAAAATGTTACCGATATTTAGTTCTAAACTATAGAAACACTTGATATAAATACTTTTAAAACATACCTATATGATTAATTATGCATGATATCACCTTGGGTTCTATAAATGCTATTCTTATAGACTCAAGAACGTATATGTCGTCTTAATTGGTGATGGCAAAATGTATTATCATTGCCGTATGTTTAATAGCGCATGCCTAATTCTAACTTGTTTATTTTGTATCTTCTCTTTTAGACAGATTATTCTAAAGTCAGGGGAGTCACTGAAATAATCTTACAGAACATAGACTGTAGTGTCAATGAGCTGCATATATTGCTACGGGTAATGCTACATGTCTCCCACTGTTGCCTGATTATCAATGGATCATGTAGCATCATGCAAGACACAGCTGACATAAAGACTGAATCAAAGATTTATCTTGCACAAGTTGTTGTGAAAGCCAGCATGTCCACCGAAACTCTGATTGCATTACTCAAACCTCTTGAAATTGGCCAAATGCATCTCCAGGATTGTACAATACTTGATGAAAACAAGGAGAATAATACATCGTCTACAAAACAAAGGGTATGATTAAATATAGGGGAGATCGGGGTAGCCGTTTCAGCGTACCCCCTTTCAGCATACTGGGGGTACGTTGAAACTAGGTTCAGCATACCGGGCGGTACGTTAAAACGAAGTTCAAAGTACCCCTCGATATTTTGAAACTAGAAAAATCAACTTTAACCCCCCCCCCCATTTCTAGGGCACGATAGGCCCCTATGGTTTATCATCTGCATTAACCCCTTAAGCTCCCTCATTATCTACATTAACCTATTAAGCTCCCTGGTCATCTGCTTTAACCTTCAAACTCCCTCGTTATCTGCATTAAACTATAAGCTCAATTTGTTTTTATTTTATCACTGAAAATAACTATGTACAGTCCTACGAAAATAGACAATTTGGCACCAGTCTTTAAAACAGGCGGAAGCATGGCCAACGTTAAATCGGCAATAGAGCGCCAGACTATGTTTTTTTCGTCAGTTGACGCCAGAGATCATAAGGTTATATGGAGATTATTGTGTTTCCAGAAATCTTGCTAATAACATATTTTTTCGCTAGTTGCCATAGAATTCAAATTGTTACATCGAGATTTAAGTGTTTTAAGACCTCACGCAAACAGTTTTTTTCCGTTAGTTTCCATAGGGGTCAAATGGTTATATTAAAGTGTTATTATAAGGGGTTATATTAAATTGACCTCGAGCTAACAATTGTTCTCATTAGTTGACATAGGGTTTTATGAAGATTAAGGTGATTTTAAACCTCTTGTTAACATATTTTTTTCGTTAGTTGCCACAGAGATCAAAGGGTTATACTTATAGAGATTAAAGTGTCTCTAAAAAATTTCACAATGTCATGTGATGAAAATACGAAATATAATTTATTGTTATCATTGAAAGTTAACCGGTAAAATTAAGGGGGTAGTTTGAAACTAGAGGGGGTAACTTGAAACTAGTTTCAGATTACCTGAACAGGGGGGTAATCTGAAACTGTTACACTGGGGCTAGTTCGCACATGGGTTAGGCAGAACAGTACCTATAATTTTAACAGTAAATGTATTTTCGTTCTGTGCTGCCTCCTATTGAAGGACTGTATCATTACCCTTGACTTCAAGTTCAATGATTATTTTTCTAATGAAAATATAAAAAAGTTAAACACTCTTCCCGTTTTGAGGGGTCAAAAGTATTTTTTCTGTAGCACAAAATGTTCTTTTGCTCAATGTTTGTCATTGAACCTGACAGTTTCAACTCCTATAGTTGTAGTGCCCTGACTGAAGTTAATAATCCTTTATACATGTTACGTTGCCTTCTATAATGTTAGTTCTAAATACAGAATTTTTCTAAAAAAGTCGATGTGGGGTTTGTTCGAACAAAAAAAACAAATAAAATGAAGCTACTTCGACTGTTCAGATCCCCCCCCCAAAAAAAAAATATATATATATTTGGTACATCCAACACTGTTCAGACTAACTCCATCCCATGTTCGCACCAGCCCCGAGTTTGGGGTTTGTTCGAACAGTGACAAATCTAACTTTAACATATTGTTCAGACTCTACTTTGTTTTCAATTTGAGAATAAAATAAAAACTATCAGTTTCCAAACTTCATCATATACAAAATTAATTTGAAGTTTTTTAATTTTTGTTCGAGCTAACCCCGGTCCCCCCTGATTCTTCTTATGATCAGTATGTATTTGGAAGAGTTGATTACAATATTAAAATACGTTTTTTTTCCAGATAGAACATTTACTATTCTCATATCATATAACATGCGAAGACCACAATAATGTTGTTAACATGAGCTGTTACCCAACTTTGAAAGTGTTATCCAAGGAGAGCAATGTATTTAGTAGAATCATCATTAACAAAGCCGTCCCCATTCAGGTAACAAATGTGATAAACGGTATGTACTTGTTACAAAACTATCAAGCTATAAAGAACAACATTCGTTTGAAAAACATTATGTATTGTTAAAAAAAATATATCAATTCATCAAAAAGAGTATACATCATTTTTTTTGATTCGCATGCAGATAATCCTATATGAGATGACAACAAGATGTTCTATCTAGACATATTGGCCTAGGCGTGATGACCACTTTCTAAAATATTGATTATTTTACGAGTATTATAAGAAGCAGAAATAAAACAATGTTCGCTGATCAAATATATAACAACAACACTAAATTAGGTATATGTAAAAAGCATATATTGACATTCAGTCATCCAGCAATTTAATGGTAAAGAATCTAAGGCTATTTCTTGCATTTATGACACTATAGCACTACACAAATGTGTGTTGCTTTTCAATCACAGGTGGTCGCTAGTATACTTCAAGAAACAGAATCCATGGACAAAAATGCAAGTGAATGTTTAAACATAATGTATTTTAAGCATTAAGTTTAGTGTTTGTGTTCAATTGTAGTTTTGAGTTATTTATGTTTTACATTTTTATTTTGTGTGCATGGTGTTATTCAGGATTCCAGTAAACATGGCATAGGCAATATAAAATGTATTGTTTTGGAAAGAGTGGAAATCAATCCGCAAAGTGTTCTCTCACTGCAGAGAAACAACCTCTCGCAAGACTCATCTGGCTGTCGTCTTACCTTACATCACATGTGGAATCGGATAGATATGCAATATCAGAGTTTCATGGCTTTGTCTTCTGTTAATTTGCTTGGTACAGCATTAGGTGGTGATTCAGGATGTTGCTTGAACATGTGTGTATATGATCCAAACAGACAGGTGAGAATCTAGTCAGTGATCAAAAGGACAAATCATTCTAGTGGTCGCAAAGCGGAGGCTTTTCAACTAAAGGATTAGGTCTCTTAAAATCATATTTCAATGACTAAGATAGATTTAATGAGATCAAACTTGTTGAACATGATATTATTATGAGAAAATACAATTAAGCAAATTTTGACCAATTTGCACCACCATTTCTTAAATTAGACTATGCGTCGTGTTAGACTATGTGTCATTTTGAGAATAACTGTAAATGCTCAATAGTGTCATTACCCCTCACATGCCCAGACCATACCTCACTTAATTCAGGATCGGGCATAGTCTGGGCGACATAGCGTGTACTCTAGCAGATATTTTTATGACCTACACCCAATTTGATCGTAATAAATTAGCATAGTTTTATAAAATGAAATGTAAAATTGTCCCCCCCCCTTTCATTATGAAATATACTCTGAAAGATAGGTTGTGTATTCTGGGCTGTTTTAATTTACAAATAGGTTACATAGACTATGCTATCCTAATTTTTGGTATTTACTCGTTATCCCTCACACTTGATATGGCTTTTTTAACTTCCTTGCTATTCTGTGGCAGGTACGTCTGGACTGCACAGTTTAGTAGGCCTATTGTGTTTTATAGTATTTCGGTAAAAAATCTGCTCCCTCATTGTGGTGCATACTTATGGTTTCAGATGACTAAAGCTGTTCTGTTATAATTTAGATAGATTATGTCCTTCATAATGGGGTATGCATGACAAAAATAAATACTTCAAGCAAGACAAAATACGAAAAAGCCACATGTTAAAGTCGGTGCTCCTTTTAAATATAAATGATCTCAATGGATCAGGTAAAAGTCACAAGCTCTAATGAAGTAATAACACAGCAGTAAAGAATACTGTTTAAACTGTCTTTGCACCCACGAATTCATATATTTTAAGTAAAGAATATAGAGTCAGAACATATTAAAACACGCAGTTAGAGATGAGCTGCGCGTCAAACAAAACACCCAACAATAAGTGGGTATTGTTTGGCTAAGTTACAGCGAGGCCAATGAAAGGAGAAATCATACTATCATGGGCATACAGCGATCCGTAAATAATATATTAGCCAGACCGTGACTGAAGCGCCCCGAGAGAGTAATTACATCGAGCCCACTCTTGGCGCTTCCAAGGACTGCAGGGTAATTAAGCTAAATGCGCCCAGTGGAAATAATCGAAAAATAAAAATAAATAACCAGTGAAGATGTATATTTGCTATAATGTTTTGAGAGAATAAAATGGCGGTGGTGAGGGGAGCAGATTTAACCAAGGTACTAAGAAGTGCGTATGTTAAGCCGTGAACAGGAGACCTGTCACGCTGTCATCTAGTCATGTCCTATCATCTGAAATGAAGAACGTCTTTGTTGTTTCTTCCGTACCAGAGTTACAGCTCTGGGAACATGAACCTAAAAGAACAGTCAGGTGCATTGTAAGACTGAGATCAAACTTTAGTACTCTAGTGACTAAAGCGTTGATAAACCCTTTGAAGTTTAAAGGCTTCGATGCACATAATAACTGTTCAAAGTCACATTATAATAGCCCGATTTTGGTCTAATTCGCAGAACATACCCCGATCACACAGACAATGGGCTACCCTTTAATTGGAAAACGAAGTTTGACATTTCTATTATTCAATTCACAATAATTTAATAAAACATTTTTGAATGTAGGCCTATGCCTAATTCACTATACCAGAGTATACCCCTTATCGGCCAGACACCCCTACTGATTTGTCATACATATTTTAATATTACTATGACATCTGTGTTTATATTTGTGTAATTTATAGAATTTTCACACGACTGACGAGAATATAGCCCCAGCATATAATAGAAAGTAAATTTAATGTCACATACATATTAATGCGATATAACACTAAATAATAAAACGTTAAATTGTTATAGGCCTAATTATAATAACCCGATTTCAGGTACATCATCATTGTGCAAAATAATTTGCAAATAATAAATATATAATTTATAATATCTCCCTGAGCATACCTTCTATTGTCATGGGAGCTCCCAGACTATACCCCAGCGTGTAATCCAGAATTATCCCGGATATAGTTCAGTGAGGGGTTAATCACCGTGTATATATATGTTAGATTGTATGGGTTGTTGAACAAAATGTATTTTTGCAGATATACCAATCAGGAACTGAAGAGTGGTCAGTTGATGATGTACACTCGTTGATGTCAGATCTTTCCCTCGCTGAAGTAGTAGGTTTACAGGTGCTTCAAGATTGTAAAATTTGTATTAACTCTATAACTCCTCTAAACACACGGGCCATCAAGTTGGAAACCATAGGAATCAATGAATCACTTAACATACAAACACTAGTGGCTCTCATAGCACCACTGGACGTGGAGTATGTGTCTTTCCATAATAACAGCCACGTATTGGGAATGTCGGATTATATGTCATCCGTACCTCGGGTGAGTGGATCTATTGCTTACATAATTTGATAATCACACTGTAAACCACGTGTGTGTGTATATTGTTTTTAATTTTAAATTCATTTGTTTATGTGTAAGCTAACATTTGAAACTAAAATAACATTTTAAATTGCACTATGTTTTATAATTTACATAGATTAAAATATATTCATCATTAGTAATGTTATTAATTTCCATGCCTATGATATGATATGCATGCCTATGATATTATATAAATGATGAAAATTGATATTAGTAAACAAGATATGAGTTATTTTATCAAGCAGATAAAAAAGGGGGATTACAATGAAAGACAGGCCACTGGAATAAGTCAAATATAAATATGCATAATGGTGTATTTAAATACCTGATAAATGTATTTGACTCAATCCTTTACAGTTCTGACAATATATATATATTCTCTTAGTATTTTTGACACTAAAATACAGCTTCTTACATGCCGAGATCAGTGTTTTATATATATATATATCATCTATGGTTCTTAGTAATCGTATTACTTGATGATATTTCACTGGAAAATGTATCTTTGTCAACTAGAAATTCCACGATTTCAAAATACGAGAAATTGGTGTATTTTAAGATCAATACCTGTTTCACTCCGACAATCACGATTTATTTACTGATGAATCTTCAGCTCGAAATCAAAGTGTCATTCACCCATTTAAATCATCTCTGGTTGTAGATAGGCGTATCACTTGATGAAATATTGCTGGAAGATGTATCTTGGTCAACTGGAGAATTCCACGAATTGATGTCATGCCTGGGAATCAGTTATCTACATACATTATTTGTAGATTCAAAGTGCCATTTAGAATGCAGTGATAAAAATCTTCCAAGTGGATCTGCAACAGAAGTGGGAAGTCTACAAATAATGTCGCCTATAACTATATCCACCCTGCTAGATCTGCTATCCAATCTAGTTGTTGTTCATCTGTATTTTTATGATGATTGCAAAGTCCTTGGCATGGAATGGTACTTGCGAAAAGAGAAGCGTTTGCCTTTGGTGGGTTTTCATAATATTAAACAGTGGAACAATTGAAAATAATTTATGTTTTTTGTATCAATATGAAAATGTGAGTAGCGTCCACGGGTTCAAAATAGTACAATATCATTCAAAATGGCTGTCAATGGCCCCTTGCGAGGACAGACTAGAATTGTTTTTTCTTTCATATTAATTGTAATTTAAAATGGATGCGTCTAGGATGCAGTAATGTTTATATTTAGAAGTATTGACAAATATGACTTAGTTTGTTATCCTCTGATATGAAACCCTCAGCATTTTTGAGAGTATTGCTGTTAATTTTATATTTCATCTGTATTTCGTTAATATATAAATTCGAACATCGGCAAGAGTCACGATGGTCATTTTTATTTTGACATCCATGTATAGAATTTTTTTTTTGAATTTGCCGAATGTTCTGAAATTTCAAATTTTAATGTGCTCGTGTTTGAAATGGAACCACTTCCTATCAAAATGACCGACAAACACAACTTTTTTGCTGAATGCTTCTGTTGCAAGTTGCTCTCATATTATCTGTCCAATATATCTGTGATATGAAACGATTGGTTCTGGGATATAAATAATCACATTATTTAAAATCTAACGAAGGAAACAAAAAAATACATGTACCAGTGTAGCCGTTTCAGCGTACCCCCTTTCAGCATACCGGGGTTTAAATTAGTTTCAACGTATCCCCTGGTACGTTAAAACTAGAAAAAGCCCAGTTTACAGTTACCTCCCCTAGTTTCAGATTACCCCCCGGGGGTACGTTGAAACTAGATTCATGTGCTAACATTTTTTTTGATTTGTTGCGCTGGTGATCAAGGGGTTAGAATTATAGACATTAAGATGTCTCCAATAATGTCATGCGATGAAAAACTAAAATATGATAAGTGTTATCATTGAAAGTTAGCCTGTAAAATTGATGGAGGTAATTCGAAATCAGCAAGGGTTACCTTCAGACATGTTTTAGATTACCCCCGGGGGTAACCTGAACAGGGGGGGGGGGGGGTAATCTGAAACTGTTACACTGGGAATGACACATGGTGGAAATTTATTTGAGACATTTAAACGATGATCAGATACTGAAGATTGTTTTTCCTTTGGGGAAAGCTTAAACAAACAAACAAACAAACAAACAAAACAAAACAAAACAAAACAAACAAACAGCTAAATTTGATTTATTAAATTTAGTATGTTCTAATTACTTTGTGCTCAACAACAAAGATAAATGCATGTAGAAACACCGCACTCGCTATTTTAAATGGTTTATATATCTAATTAAATATTTGAGCCGAGCCCGTTCATTGATTTTTTAAAATGTATTACTAAAGCTGTGTTTAGTTGTCTGTAATGTATTTTTTGTAATTAATTTTTGTAATCAAATTTTTTTAAAGAGCAACATATCAGTGGGAACTGTAAATCTGCATGGTGCTGACTGGACTACTGCTGATGTGCACAATGTGTTGTGGTGTTTCCAAGCTGTACATATATTGGGAATGGTATTTTTTAAATCCACGAAGCTGAGATACGCACCAATATCCAAGAGCCGATTACACAAGCCAACTGTCAGTGTACTGTCTATGACGATAGGATGCACCCTTGACATAAAAACTCTACGTGCCCTTACTTCACACATACGTATACATAACCTCATGTTCTATGATGGATGCAAAGTGCTTGGAATGAACTGCCGTCCACCTACACCTCAGGTTTGGTACACTTATGTTTTAGTCAAATAATTAGAAACTTATAAAGTAAAATCAGACGGCACCATTTCCTACTCTGCAATAGGTACAACGTGGTTCTACATATCCACTATCCAAGCTGACCAATTTGCTGACTATTTGACGAAATTGGGATCCGACATTAAAATATGAAAATTTTAAATCCACATGTGTGTGCAATAAAAATACAAGCAATGTGGAATGGACAACACAACGCTTGTAAAACCAACTGGCACATGAATGAAATGACATCAGTTAACATTAAAATCACCACTAAGCCACGCCAATTTATATTCAGTTATCATGATACTCGAGTAAAGAAAACGATGGCACAGTGTAATTCGTCTAAATGTTATCGACTATTTATTGCATCGCTATGTCGTTTATTATACTGCCATTGTGTACTGATACTAGTTATATTTTAGGTGGAAGTTTCAGTAAATAGCTTATCACTCGGGGATGTGTCCTGGAGCACCACCACGACTCTGAGATTGATGTCATATCTGTCGTTCAGCCATATAAACATATTGGTGTTTTTCGTGAATTCAAAAGTAAATGAAGATAATCCATTAGTGAAGGCCATTCTCCCATCAAGGTCATCCACCAAAGGACCTGCGTGTAACACAGAAACTGTATCCATCAAAGCGCACATCGCAAAAATTCAGTCCACGTTGACGATCAACACTCTGGTGACCCTTCTGTCCCATATAAATGTGTCAGTTCTGACTTTGTGCAGCGGTTGTCAGATCACTGGGAAGCTAAACATGGAAAATCTCCCAAACCATCAGGTGGGTGGGCTATCTTAAAATCAAATTAAATTGTTAAGATATCCGGGATAACATGATATCATCCCATAATTTAGAGCACAACTCCAGTGACAATATCGCAATTACAAACCAACACATTCTTTAGTGATACTATAATATATTTTTGTAATGATAATACTGTTGTTTGTTCTAGATTAAAGTGAACATACTTATTCTAGAAGATATCTCATGGACCGTGGCTGACCTACATAGACTGTGGCGTGACCTTTCCCTGACATACATTCAGAAGCTGGTGATTGGTCCAGCCTGTCAGCTGATGTACAGCCCACCAATAATACCATCCTTAGCACGGCTCAACATGGAATGTGTGCAGATACGAAATACACTCTCTGCTGACACTCTGCTGTCTTTGCTAACATTGCTAGAAGGGGGCAAAGTAGTGATAATGAGAAATCCAGCTAGACAATAGAGCCTCTACTTTTATTGTTGAAATTTGCACAAAAAATCATGATGCTATCTAAATTTACATGCGCTCTAGTGCTCTACTTGTATTACTGGATGGAAGTAAAGTAGTCATGCTGGATATAATCACAGCGACATTAAGCATTTTCCATATGATAGAAATTTAAAAAAAAAATTAGTTTATTATAATTTGTTTTATTTCTCCAAGGCGAAAAGTAAAAATGTTTTAAGGTATATGTTATAATCATGTAATTATGGATATAGGACAATATATATATATACATAATTTTGTTGTTTTATAAGCTTTCAATGTACATTTTACAAAACTTCACTTTACATGACTGTGTTGCATAGAAACTTTTAATACAACTAGCACACCAAGATATACCGCATTTACCATCGTGTTATGCGAAATATTGTATTATTTTTTTATGTTTCAAATAATTTGTGATGTTAGTAAATAACAATGCTGTGAAGTAGTATATCTGATTGTTGATTGAGCCACTGCATTTCGTCTTTCCAACATATATATAATAATTCTATATTCCATATATAATAATTCTATAATATAGAGCTGTTACTCTGCTACTGAGATTAATCATCTATGTACACCTATACCTTGCAGTCAGACCAGTATTGAGGCGAAGAGAGACACCATGCTGTCACAGAACAAAGATATTGAATATGTATATCTAAAATTAGATATACGAATATTATATGAATATTTAAATATACTGGAAATTGTTCTTGGGTCGTATTATATTTCTATTTTCTGTCCCATGCTTTACTAGCCCAGGGTGAATATCTGTGTACCTTTTTGTACCAATCACATGAAAAATAATAAAGAATAATGTAAGTGTTGTACATATTATACTCGAAACCATGAATAAACGTCATTGTTGTTGTCATTCCCAGGGATATTGTGTAGCATCGATGAGTGGACGGGAGATAAGATCTTTGCTAAGATTTACGAAAACCCCTGAAGCAAGGGCCTATCTAATATAAGTGGACACTTTAATATATTAAAAACATAATAGAATAATGGTATGCATTTCATGTTGCAACAATGTGAAATTACACTTAGGAATATAAAAATAAGTAAAAGCACAATGAGTCTTATTGTTCTGATTAGGGCATACACAGCAAATTCAGAAAAAGTAAAAATATCTTTGCTGATTAAATTAGGATGCCCGCTCTAATCATATTAGTATGGGTCAACTATCATATCCAATTATAACATAGAATCAAATTATAGAATCAACTGAAAATATGCAATACTTTTGTATATTTTGAGACAATATCTATGTAAATAAGATCTAGGTGAAATAACAAATATTTGTACACATATATTTTTTTGTGGGCAATTTTCCATAAATAGTCTGTGGGCTATTTTCCATAAAGGTCATAAATAGAATGTCATCGAACCTCACTCTTGGTACTCTTGGTACCAAAGCAAAGATAACAATCTTGGCGAAAGTCCAAAGGTGGTACCTTTGTTAAAATTGTCAGAAAACGGTAAACTGGGAAAAATGTTACACAATTTCCGAAAATTATATTTTCTATCATATATCGGTGATATTTGATACAAAAGCTGTATTACGCTATTACAGATACTTACACATATAAGGTGTCTACACCCATGTTTTGGTGGTCAAACACAATTTTAAAGCCCATTATAGGAGGATACCTTTGGCAAAATTGTCCAAAAATGGTGAACTAGGAAAACAAATGGTTCACCGTTAAAGACAATTCGATTTTATATCATTTATCGGCGGCGACTATTACATATACCTGCACATTATGAGTAGCCTTTTATGAATGAATTAGTCCCTATTTTCAATTTTCTTGATCGTGATTGACTGCTACATCCCAGAAAACAGAGCTGCTGGTCAAATGTTTGTTTATTACTGGGTCAGCGTCGTAGGCATTGTACACAAATTAAAACACAACTGATATAAATGGGTGGATGTATGGATGGATGAAAGGATGGATGGATGGATGGATGGATGGATGGATGGATGGGTGGATGGATGGATGGATGGATGGATGGATGGATGGATGGGTGGATGGATAGATGGATGGATGGATAGATGGATGGATGGATGAAAGAATGGATGGATGGATGGATGGATGGATGGATGGATGGATGGATGGATGGATGAATGGATGGATGGATGGATGGATAGATGGATGGATGGATGGATGGATGGATGGATGGATGGATGGATGGATGGATGGATGGATGGATGGATGGATGGATGGATGGATGGATGGATGGATGGATGGATGGATGGATGGATGGATGGATGATACGCTAGGGTTACATCATTATGAACTTGCAAAATAATGATTATGAATAATTCATAAACAACGAAATTTTCATAGTGTTAATTTTTTTTTAATTTTATTCTATTTCTAATCTCACTTGGTGATTCGTTTTAAAACATAATGTATCACATCAGTGAAGATCGAGCTCGTGGTCCAGTACTAATGCCTGTTTGGCGCATTCTGTCAATATTTGCATATATGTATATAATCAATTTATTGTAATAGTATTTCTAAATGTATACTGGTAATAATTTTACAAGGCTAAACTCATATTAGCGATTATACGGGTGGTCTCAATAGTGTCATTCTAAAAAAAAACCTATGGAATTTAGTGGGGATTTAGTACTGATGGGATAAGCGAAAACACGTGACTTCTAACAAAGCGATGGGGCATTTCCTGACACAGACATGTGATTTGAAAAAAAACACAACCATGAATCATTTAAATATTTTATTTTAAAAATATTATCGATTTATTTTTGTGATTTAAAACTGCAAGCATATTATAAAATACAGGCAAATAAAGAGTGTCAACATAATTGTCAGTCGGTAGCATATTCCACAAACTATAACAATAAGAAAAAAACGTTAATTTTTGTTATTATTTGAGAAGCATAAGGGGGTGGAAAACACCACACACTCATCTCAAATGCTATGCGTATTTCTGAAGTTTCTGAATTTATGCTCAGAAAATATATGCATATCACTTCATATGTTTAATACAAATATAATTCAATGTCGATACACCGTTTACGCTGTTGGCTGAATATTTACACTAAATGGTATTTTCTCCAACTGATTTACGTGTATTATCTTTACAGCAAATATGCTAAAACATTAATGATAAGATAATTATAAAATATACATAAATATCAGATGTGATATAAGCCAGCTTTTTTCAGGACAAACTGTCCTATTTCAGCAAAGATTCCCGTGGAGTTGAGCAGCGTGTCCATGTCTTTGAACACTTCTGGGTTAGGATATGTCCAATGAAATGCGTGCACGTCCTCCCTCCAGTTAGTAATGCTGCCAGATGTCACGTGATTGTTTGTCTTGTTATGGTAATCATTGGACCAGATAGGATGACATTTTTCCTGATAACAAATCACTGATAGCCTTTTGTCTATTCTCAGTAGATCAGGATGCTTCTCCAGCAGTTTATATGGCATTTGAACACCTGTAAATCCGTGTCTCTTATTGTGTAGAATCCGCATTGATTCTCTGAACAGGTGCCAGAATGGAGCGCTTCTCTTGCCATATGACACTCCAAAGTTTACAGTATCTGGGAACGGATAACTCCAATTCACCCAGTCATGACAGGCTACAGCCTCATATCCCATCTCCTGGCGTGAGAGGGGCTTTACCCATATAGCATCAGTATCTATATATATACCACCATACTTGATCATTAAGTCCACACGTATCACATCACTCATTAAGCTTCTATAGTAAGGCTCTATCTCACCCTGATATATATGTGTAGGTGGTGATCTCAATATGAACTTAACTCGACTGCTATTTCTGAGCTTCGGCCAGTATTCACCAGGTGGCTCCTCATCGCCATGTATATAGAGCATATCCACATTCGCCACGTAGAGAACACTAAGAGCACTGAGATAGATAAGAAAATCCATTTTTTTCCCTCCAATCCATACCATATGTCCTATGTTTGGTACAACCTCATTGTGGGAAGACTTAGGAAAACGCATAGCTGGGTTGCCATAAAGTATTTCCCTAGCTATCCTCCCAAACTTGTCATTCAGATACCATATATCTTTAGGGTAGAAATCAGTAGAGTACCTCTCTCCACTTATTATGATACAATCGGGGTTTTCTTTGCCATTATAGAAATGTTGTAGTTCTGAGCACCTCCGAGATACAGAGATAATGGATTTATTGTGAAGCATTTCCTCTACTTCCATACCTGCTTGATAGACACCCTTTCTCAGGATAATATATCCACTCAGAGAATTATCACTCAAAGAATACTCAAAATCAACATGTCGACGTTTGGGGTCAAATTGTGTAAACCAAGTATTGTCACTAACGTAGATACCTCCTTCTGTACTTAACATGCTGATTACCATGGTAACTCTATCATCTGTATCCCCATCACATACCTTACCTTTCTCATCAGTCATCATCTTCATGGAGAGAAAGGGGAACTGCTGTTTGAGGTCTGTAAGCCACTGATTGTACATTTTCCTGTCCATCACCAGATCATATCTATAGTGAATTATTAGTTTATCTGGCTGTAAGCTCCTAATGGTGCTTAACATGCTCATATACTGACGGAACTCTATGGTTTTATGACTACACAACACATATTGTACATCAGGAGGCACATAATCCTCGTGGAGCTGTTTAGACGCTGAAAACTCATCAAAACTCTGACTTCTCAGATAATCAGACTTTATTTTTTCTTCATCTTTTCTGTACCCATTTTTCTTCCTTCTTGATTTAGAATCAGAATCACGTGGCCTTTTCATTGCACGCTGTTTTGTTACCATGGTAACACGCGGTCCCGTCCTTTCAATTGATACTGTGTCTGTCCTTGACGCCCGTCTGATGGAGGAGAAATCATTAGATTTTGATAACAATATGAATAACCCAGTGAACCATATTCCCATGACAACCACAAAGAAGAACAAGTGTCGCTCTGGCAGAGGCGCCATTTTGTCTGTTAGATTATGTTGTTTACAAACAGGCCTTGCATTTTTATCTGTAATAATGTTAGAATACCATCCTTGCAGAAATCACTGTATGACGCACAGATCTGAAACATCTAAATTATGTGTTGATTAACTTGAGCAAGATTAACGTTTTATACAATAATATAATGTTGTTTATATGGCTAAAGTTTTTTTTTGTTTATTTGACCAATTTATCTGTTTGAATGTGCTCCTTCAATATCTCGTCTAGTTAAACATAAGGAAATTAAATGTGTTTTTCACTTTTAGAGGAGTGTAGATTCGATAACACAAGTCACACAATGATAATGTAAAATATATTTACACAATTAAATATATGTTTATGACATACAGCAAACAATAACGAAAAATAAATAAAACTTATGGAATAATCAGATGATATTGTAACTAAATATAAACATATGAGCTACGAGCTTAATATCTTTGTATAAACCATGGAGACCAAAGGTGTTTTTTTGCAATTTGCAATCGTCATAAATGTCTTAGTTAGCTCTTTCTCGTGTATTTGAATACCTATGTTAGGGGTTTTGTCAAGTTAAAAAAATAAAAAAAGCCGAGAAAAACTCGGATTAATCAAGCTAGAGCCACCCACCCCCCTATCCAATTTTTTTTTTGGAAACATGAAAACAACACAAAAAACACTAGAAAACACCACATTTCCAAAAAAAAATTAAAATCCGAGTTGGGGCTTGACCCACCAACCCACTTCCGAGATTTTCTCGGATTTTTGGAATTTTTTTAACTCGACAAAGCCCCTTATGGATCAACGACCATTATAAATATTTTCAGTCTTATAGTTCGGGGATAGACTTTGAACGTCAGATTCTGACGACTAAAGTCGATCCCCGCGCTGTAAGGTTTAACGTTGTATTAATTTTATATTTACGGTTATTATTGACAGTCAAGCATACCTCTAAGGTATTCTGTGATCCATCTAGATATACTGAAGTTGAAATAACAATAACTACAACTGCAAGTGTGTGATAACAATTAAAAAAAAGCGGGTGAATAATTGTATAATTTTGTCATTAAATGAATGTATTATTGTTGAATCATCAACAAAATGGAAAGAATAATTTTGTATAAAACATGAGATCAAACGTGTTCGTTCATTTTGAAATCACCATAAATGGCTTTTTTGAAGCGGAAAGAGCTCTTTGTGGCTCTTTCCGCTTCATTTTAATACAATGTAACGATGAATATAAACTATTCATATTATGAGATCATCTGTTAAAACAGACACTATATTTGTTGTATAATAGCATTGTTTGAAGTATAGCCACAATAACACGAATAGTGTTATTATTATATTTGTACCATTGAGTTGATAAAATAAATTGACCTTTTGAGATTAAGCAGTCGTATGAATCACTTTATTAGATGACAGATATGTCCCTTTGCTCTCGCGATTATAAACGACACAATGCTAGTGCAGCAACAAACTAAACAGATACATATGTTAATTGTGCAACTTTGGATTATATATTTATCAAAAGACAACAACAGCGTATCCTGTCTGTTGATAAGGGACATATTTAAAATTAAAGAAAAACTATGTAAATAGTTATATTTCATAAAACAATCAAACTAACGTTCGCAAAACTAAATAAAATCACGAAAGGCGCCCAGTTAGTCTGGAATTTGACAAAGGTGCATTAGCCCTTACAGGGCGGGGATCGACATTAGACATCAGAATCTGACATATGTGGACGTCAGATTCTGACGTCGAAAGCCGATACGCGCTCCGAAAGAGTAAAATATTTATATTGGCCGTAGACCCATAACATGGGTATTCCGAGGAAGTGGAAAGAACTAACCATGACATTTTTAATGACCTCAAATTGATAAAAAAATCCCTTTAGAATATTGATCTATATAAAAATATTTCAGCGATTGATGGGTTAAGCTATTAGTTAGATTATAACTATGAGAACTGGTGTTATGTCGTGAGAATGATACTCTCTAAACAATATAGGTTCTCCAAAAAGAAAATTCAGTACTATTACCATGCAACCCTAGGAGAACCCTAAGGGTTCTTCTGGGGTTGCAAGGTAATAGTACTAAAGGGTTCCTTATAAACAACCTATATTGTTGAGAGTGTATAAACCATGGAGACCAAAGGTGTTTTTTTGCAATTTGCAATCGTCATAAATGTCTTAGTTCGCTCTTTCTCGTGTATTTGAATACATATGTTAGGGGTTTTGTCAAGGTAAAAAAATAAAAAAAGCCGAGAAAAACTCGGATTAATCAAGCTAGAGCCACCCACCCCCCTATCCAATTTTTTTTTTGGAAACATGAAAACAACACAAAAAACACTAGAAAACACCACATTTCCAAAAAAAAAATAAAATCCGAGTTGAGGCTTGACCCACCCACCCACTTCCGAGATTTTCTCGGATTTTTGGAATTTTTTTAATTCGACAAAACCCCTTATGGATCAACGACCATTATAAATATTTTCAGTCTTATAGTTCGGGGATAGACTTTGAACGTCAGATTCTGACGACTAAAGTCGATTCCCGCGCTGTAAGGTTTAACGTTGTATTAATTTTATATTTACGGTTATTATTGACAGTCAAGCATACATCTAAGGTATTCTGTGATCCATCTAGATATACTGAAGTTGAAATAACAATAACTACAACTGCAAGTGTGTGATAACAATTAAAAAAACGCGGGCGAATAATTGTATAATTTTGTCATTAAATGAATGTATTATTGTTGAATCATCAACAAAATGGAAAGAATAATTTTGTATAAAACATGAGATCAAACGTGTTCGTTCATTTTGAAATCACCATAAATGGTTTTTTTGAAGCGGAAAGAGCTCTTTGTGGCTCTTTCCGCTTCATTTTAATACAATGTAACGATGAATATAAACTATTCATATTATGAGATCATCTGTTAAAACAGACACTATATTTGTTGTATAATAGCATTGTTTGAAGTATAGCCACAATAACACGAATAGTGTTATTATTATATTTGTACCATTAAGTTGATAAAATAAATTGACCTTTTGAGATTAAGCAGTCGTATGGATCACTTTATTAGATGACAGATATGTCCCTTTGCTCTCGCGATTATAAACGACACAATGCTAGTGCAGCAACAAACTAAACAGATACATATGTTAATTGTGCAACTTTGGCTTATATATTTATCAAAAGACAACAACAGCGTATCCTGTCTGTTGATAAGGGATATATTTAAAATTAAAGAAAAACTATGTAAATAGTTATATTTCATAAAACAATCAAACTAACGTTCGCAAAACTAAATAAAATCACGAAAGGCGCCCAGTTAGTCTGGAATTTGACAAAGGTGCATTAGCCCTTACAGGGCGGGGATCGACTTTAGACATCAGAATCTGACATATGTGTACGTCAGATTCTGACGTCGAAGGTCGATCCGTGCTGGTCGATCCTCCGTAGGCCCATAACACGGGTATTCAGAGGAAGCGGAAATAGCTAACAAAGCTATTTATGATGACCTCCAATTAAAAAAAATTCTTGATTTATATAAAACTAGTTCAGCGAATAATGGGTTAAGCTATTAGTTAGATTATAATTATGAGAACTGGAGGTTAGTGAAGCAGGTGTTATGTCGCGAGAATTATGACACATGTGTTATCAGGTCATATATACATGTAGGTTCAACTGGTATATACTCACTGTAATATGTAATCTCCTAAATAAAGTCACTTGAAGATTGAAACATTCTCGAAACGTATGAAATATATTAGATTTTCCAAGATAATGTACGGCATTAATGTGTCTGTAGCGAAGGTCAAGAGATTAATTAAAGAATTAACTAATACGTCACGCCATTGAACATCGAGCTCGTGGTCCAGTAATAACACCAGTATTGGCGTATATACATGCAATTAATTTTATGTCATATAATTATAAATTAACGATAGTATTTATTGTGAGAGGGCTGGCTAAATGAATTGACGCTCATTATCCTTGGGGCTTTCAAGATGTACACGAATATGCTCAGCAAACACAACAGATCTCTACAACATTTACACAACATCAAGCAACGCCTTCGACGTTGGCGCAACATTGCATAAATGCTACACACATGTTTCGTGCATCTGGGTGATTATGAGTATATCAGATATCGTATTAAGAAAGTGCTGAAGGTAAATATCACGAATATTGGCTATTATAGGGGTCGTCTCAAAAGTGTCCACGTCTAAGGGGCTTTGTCAAGTTAAAAAAAGCAAAAATCCGAGAAAAACTCGGAAGTGGGTGGGTGGGTCAAGCCCCAACTCGGATTTTTATATTTTTTGGAAATTTTGTGTCTTTTTGTGCTTTTCGTGTTGTTTTCATGTTTCAAAAAAAAATGAAAAATTTGATAGCGGGGTGGGTTACTGGGGTCTGACCAATCCAAGTTTTTCTCGGATTTTTGGAATTTTTTAAACTTGACAAAACCCCTAATTAAGTATAGAAGCTAGTATTGGCTCAGTCCACCGACCTCTGCAAAGTGTAATGTGGTTTATACGAAATAGCGTGACTTTCCATAAAGAGATGGGTCCTATTTAACCCTTTCAAGGCAGGGACCGTCTTATACGTCAGAATCTGACGTCTGTAGACGTCAGATTCTGATGTATAGAGAAGGTCCCCGCACTGAAAGAATTAAACTATATCTAATGGCCGTAGACCCATAAAATAGGTATGAGTAACAAACTAAGACATTTCTGATGATTTCGAATTGAAAAGACACACATATATACATTTATACAAACATATTTTGGCGTTGTAGGGATTAAACATGTGTCGTGACAAAGGGACACCCGAGAGTGGGTTCCCAAGTTCCCAAGTTCCCAAGTTCCGAGAACTTCCAGTTTCCCAAGTTCCCCGAATTTAAAGTAACATAATTTGTTAAAATGACAATCAAACCGAAATGAACAGTTGAGTAATTGATTCGCTTCCAGGCGAAACAAAATTATTTTAAAGATCTACCCCCCTCCCTCCCTGGCCGGCCCCGATGTCTCATTCGTATCGGCTGGGGCTCGTAACCTGGAGGTACCAGGTTCGAGATTTTTTGATGATTTTAGCCCGATTGAGTCGCTTTAATTATATGGCCATAGGATATGAACATGTCTATAGACTAGAATTGGGAAAGTCTTTTAAATTTTGGGTTGCTGTGGCAACGTAGCAAGTGCGCTGAAAGTAAATGCGCAAGAGAAAACAAATTAAAACTTACGCAATTCTAGGCAAATCGTGGGCCCTGATTAATGAGCCAAAATAAAAATTTCGATTTTTTGATGATTTAATATAGGCAATATGGCGACAGGAGCAAGCCCAAAGCCGGTACTATGCCCTACTCTTATTCCGGATGACTTCAATTAGTGTTCTTTATAGTGCACAGTAGGCCTACCATAGACAGCATTCTACACTCCACGCCTTTGAACAGTTTGGCAGTGTAAATGTACAACCACGATGACAAATATCCGGCCCGCCCGGGATTCGAACCTGGTATCTCCAGGTTACAAGCCCCAGTCGTTACGGTAACTTGGGAACTTTGGAACTAGGGAACTTGAAGTTCAGGGAACTTCGGAACTTGTGAACTTTCGGAACTCACTCTCGGGTGTCCCCGTTACAATTTTTGTTAGCCCTTGTACCATAGTGATGTGTTACCATGGTTACAGGTCTATCCCTCGGAGGTGAGCAAAACAAACACGCACAAGATATAAACCCAATGTTGGTTTAATATTGGGATATTTTCTACGACGTCAACTCAATATTAAACCAACATTAGCTCTACCAATGATCATGTACCGGGAGGTTACTATGCATGTAATTAATACCACTGTGGTAAATAGTGTGGTTTGATGGAATAATTATTAAATTATACACATTTGCTAAGATACACAATGCTGGTAAAAAATTTATCAGATAAAGATATTTCTATCAGCATGTTAGGCCTGATCATTGCTGTGTTCCCTAGTAAAAGTGTATAATTAATTAATTATTCTATCGAACTACACTATTTCTCCCAGTGGCTAATACCCGTTTCATCATCAGCATGGGGATCGATTTAGACGTCATAATCTGACGTCTTCAGACGTCAGATTATGACGTATAAAGTCGATCCCCGATAAAGTGCTGAAAGTAAATATCATGAATATTGGCGATTTTGGGGGTCGTCTCAAACGTTTTCACACCTAAAAAGTAAAGAAGCTGGTATTGGCTCAGTCCTTCGACTTCAATTTTGGAATAAAACGACAATCTGAGGTTTTCAGACGTCAGATTCTAACGTCTAAAGTCGATCCCCACGGTGAAAGAGCAACAATCATTTATATTGACCATATCCATAACACAGGTATTCAAATTAATCAGGGTGAGGTAACTAAAACATTTATAATGATTTCTGAATGTTTAGTTTATATAAAAATGTTTCAGCGCTTCAATGGTCAAGGGGTTTTGTCAATTAAGAAAAAAATCCAAAAATCCGTGAAAAACTCGGATTGGCCAGACAACACTCACCCACCACACTATCCAATTTTCCTTGGTAACATGTACAACAACAACAACAAAAAACACAAAAAAACACAAAATTAAAAAAAAAAAATCCGAGTTGGGGCTTGATCCACCCACCCACTTCCGAGTTTTTCCGGGATTTTTGTATTTTTTTTTAACTTGACAAAACCCCTAATCATCTATTTCCGGCGGTGATGTTACTATACGTGTAATTATGGGCCTACTCCCAACACGGCAGATTAAAAAACACGCCTATTGGCGCAAAGTTAACGCTTTTTGGCAATGAATGAACGATTCTCTGTGCAAAATGTCAATTTAGAGCACTGAAGGCTCACAAAAACTGACCATAGTTTAAAAAAAAACCTTCAGAAACGTTAACATGGGAGATGGGAATTGACCAACAATAAACGTGCACACAAAGTCAATAATTATTTACGTTTAAACTTATTTATAATTCGACGTATAAACAACAGCTATTTGATGTCATTTAGAGACATTGCATTTCGGTTTATAAAAGAACATCGAAGCAACGTATATTTGCTGCCATTTTAAGACGTTAATTGATGGTTTTAAAATAGACGTTTATAGTTGGTTATGTGTCACTACATGTAAGTGTTATAAGGCCACGCACACACAAGCACGAGACGTTGAGCCAATATTGGCTTGATGCTGGGCTAGCATTGTAGACGGTGGCCCAGCAAATAAGACATTAAAAATTAGATAAATTGTCCGTGGTCCATGATGTTATGTTTTGCTATTGAATCAATCTATAACAGTTACACGTTCGTCTACTGGTTAACATATATAACCATTGTAGAAATACAGAGAGTCACCAGCTCAGCCGACTGATTTTGAAGATACTGTCGGATATATATTGTCATTTACTTATTAATATTGGCTGGGCAAGTTATCAAAAGACTTAGACCGACGTCATTATTATATCAGGTAAAGTGAATCGGATGGTATATAATCGCTATTAAGGGGCTTTGTCAAGTTAAAAAATATATTAAAAAAATCCGAGAAAAATTGGATTGGCCAGAAACCAAAGTCCCCCCACCCCCCCCCCCCCACCTATCCATTTGTTTTTTTGAAGCATGTGCAAAAAACAAGAACACAAAAAACACACATGCACAAAATCTGAGTTGGGGCTTGACCCACCCACCCACTTCCGATATTTGGATTGTTTTAACTTGACAAGACCCCTTAAAGTATGACGTATTATTTACCCAGAGGATTATTGGCAAGTGTAAAAAGATGAACAAAACTGGTTTGTATTCGATTTCATTTCATTGTTAAGACCAAAGAGACAATGGTCTTGTACCACCGATATGATAAGCTAGCACCTGACTGGTCATAAACTTCCACTATTTCAAGGGCTAATTCACCAAATGAAAAGTTAAAAACAATAACAGGCTTTCTTAAGTTACTGAAATATACAACTTTGCTTTTGTCGGAATTTACAAACATTTTCCATTTTTTACACCATCGATGAACATCTTATATTAAGCGTTGGAGGATTTTAGCCTGGGCCAGTCCCTTTAAAGCTATAGGGCCAACCAATGTTGGGATGTTTATGTTCTACCGTGAGTTCATTTATAACTAAAGAAAATAAACTTGTTGAGTGCAAAGTATTTGTATCCACGTTTAGTGCTTATCAGTGCTTCTGCGGCCTAATTATTTTACATTGCCTGCGAGCTGAACTGTTCATGTTTTACAATAATTTAATAGAAGCAGATGGATTTACAATAATTAAATATCAGCAGATAAAGTACCTTAAAATTACCGACACCGACTTAACTCAAGTGAAATATATTATATAATACACTCACTCTTTTGTTAAATATTTCGCCTATAAAATACAGATGAATGGAAAGAAATATAATAGTAAGTTTGATATGTATTGATACGTCCTTGCTGGACAGTTAATGGATTGATAAGCCTATGACGATATGGATAATGTTTAGCATGTCAGGGGGATTGGTATGATAAGTCATAGTCATTAGGTAATTCTAATTATATCAAATGAAGGCCAGTGATGATGATAAATATAACAAAATATCTAAAATACAGTTTTTTGACTGAAAAATTAATTCAGTAGTTCAATTTGACACTGTACCAACATATATTGTGACGGCTATTCCAGTCTTTTATGTGTTTGCTACCAAACAATTATTCTGTGAAAACATTATCTGATAATGTAGCATTGCTCATTATATGTATATTTTATTATAGTTGCTGAATGAAGGAAAGGAGTGGATAACGTACAGAGAAATGACCATCATATTCACTCGTGTAGACAGTGAGGAGAGTTTAGGAGACGATGAAAGCAGCAGTAACGAATCACTTGACATTGATGTACATGCACCAGAAGAGATGAGAGCCAATTACGCAAATGACAATGATAGCTATAATTAGGACGATGCAGGTGGAATAGCTACACATCACATTATCTTATTTGTGTTGTTAGCATTGATAATTCTTATAGATCCATTTTTAACGCACATATCGAATGATCCCACTCGTACGCCGAGGATGGTTTGACATTTGAAAATAACATGCTTTGTCACAAGTATCTCAATTCCTCGAATTTGATATATATATATAAGAACATGGATAACATTGTATTGTTAGCATCTGTGATACCTATTGGTCCAATACTAGCCCACGTAGAGAATGATCCTACTCGTACGATACCTATGGTTTGATATGAACATAATTATATGAACATGATATGCCTTGTCACAATATTAAAGTCAGTCTCCTCGGAACTGCGACCCACAACTTCAAGTGGACGAAAATTACACACCTTTGTTAAGTTTGAGAAAGAAAAAACATTTGCAAATGCTGATGTTTAAACACACATATCCTTCACACTGATAGTGATTTAATTAGCTAATAAAACGGATTGAAAACGACTAGAGTCGTGTTTAGCGGTGAACGGATTAAGGGTGCTCCATATGGCCCTGTATTATATGGGATAAAGTTATTAGAGGGACACCATTCAATCTCCGGGAGGTGGGAGGGGGGGGGGGTGGGGGCTGGAGTTTTTGTCTCGGACAAATTATTTATTTCATGTCGCCCACCACTCATGTCATTTATATATGCGACATGCGGTGAATTAAATAGTGGAGATATTAAAATATTATAAATCTACACAATATATTCAAAGGGGCATGCCCAGGTCTAAAATCATAAAATCATAATCGGTGATTTTATTTTAGCTTACCAATATGACCATATTGATGTAAACATGTTCGTAGACTAGAACTGCAAAAGTTTTTTTTAATTTTTGTGCTGCACATTCACCAGTTAGGCTTGATATAGAGACGAAATCATGATTTCTAATTATTAACAACCATGTCAAAAATAAGAAATACGGGAATCACCAGGTGGCTCTAGTTGTTGCGAGCCATTAAGAACTGCTTGTGGAGAAGAGCCCCACATCAGGCAAAGCTGAGCAATATTGACGTCAATAACGAATAGGTTAGAGATCTATGTTGTAGCCGAGGAATTATGTGACTTATATTCCCAGAAAGCACGGTGCATTCACCCAATGCCGTTTCACTGTTGGTCCACCGTCTTCGATATCATGAATATCATGAATATTACCGATTGTATGGGTGGTCTCAAAAGGTTCACACTAAAAAAACCGTTTAGAATTTAGTGAAAACTCGTGACTTTCGATAAAGCGATGGGAAATTTCTTGACAAAGACATGTGATCCAAAAACACAACCTTGAATCATTTAATTATCTTATTTTAAAAATTATATCGATATTTTTGTGTGATTTAGAACATATTATAAAATACAGGCAAATAAACGAGTGCTAACAAAATTGTCAGTGGGTGGCATATACAACAAAATTTAACAATAAAAAAACATTTCAAATATATTCGTAGTATTACTTTTTAGTTTGAGAAGCGTATAGGGGGTGGAAAACACCACGCACTGATATGAAATGATATACGTATTTTTTTAAGATTGTGAGTTTATGCTGGAAAATTATATGCATATCACTTAACATGTTCAATACAGGTATTGCTCTATAAAATCTCTACAAAAAGATATCGGCAGAATTCTGCATCAATGTTGGCTAAATATTTACACTATATGGTATTTTCTCCCAACTGATATATGTGTTGATGATTACATGCTTAAGTAGATACAATGAATAATTCAGGTATAAGAACAATATTTACACTGCATGGATTTTTCCCAACAAATGTATGCGTAGTATTTTGTATAGAAAATATGCTAAACTATTAATAGAAATGAAAAGATAAATAAAAGGGAACATAAATATCAGATGTGATATAAGCCAGCTTTTTTCAGGACAAATTGTCCTATTTCAGCAAACATTCCTGTGGAATTGAGCAGCGTGTCCATGTCTTTGAATACTTGCGGGTTAGGATATGTCCAATGAAACGCGTGCACGTCCTCCCTCCAGTTAGTAATGCTGCCAGATGTCACGTGATTATTTGTCTCGTTATGGTAATCATTGACCCAGATAGGATGACATTTCTCCTGATAACAAATCACTGATAGCCTTTTGTCTATTCTCAGTAGATCAGGATGCTTCTCCAGCACTTTATATGGCATTTGAACACCTGTAAATCCGTGTCTTTTATTGTGTAGACTCCGCATTGATTCTCTGAACAGGTGCCAGAAAGGAGCGTTTCTCTTGCCATATGACACTCCAAAGTTTACAGTATCTGGGAACGGATAACTCCAATTCACCCAGTCATAACAGGCTACAGCCTCATATCCCATCTCCTGGCGTGAGAGGGGCTTTACCCATATAGCATCAGTATCTGTATATATACCACCATACTTTATCATTAAGTCCACACGTATCACATCACTCATTAAGCTTCTATAGTAAGGCTCAATCTCACTCTGATATATATGTGTAGGTGGTGATCTCAATATGAACTTAACTCGACTGTCATTTCTGAGCTTCGGCCAGTATTCACCAGGTGGCTCTTTATCGCCATGTATATAGAGCATATCCACATTCGCCACGTAAAGAGCACTAAGAGCACTGAGATAGAAAAGAAAATCCATAACTTTCCCTCCAATCCATACCATATGCCCTATGTTAGGCACAACCTCATTGTGGGAAGACTTGGGAAAAAGCATATCTGGACTCCCATAAAGTATTTCCCTAGCTATCCTCCCAAACTTGTCATTCAGATACCATATATCTTTAGGGTAGAAATCAGTAGAGTACCTCTCTCCACTTATTATGATACAATCGGGGGTTTCTTTGTCATTATAGAAATGTGGTAATTCTGAGCACGTCCCAGCTACAGAGATAATGGATTTATTTTGAAGCATTTCCTCTACTTCTATACCTGCTTGATAGACACCCTTTCTCAGGATAATATATCCACTCAGAGAATTATCACTCAAAGAATACTCAAAATCAACACGTCGACGTTTGGGGTTAAATTGTGTAAACCAAGTATTGTCACTAACGTAGATACCTCCTTCTGTACTTAACATGCTGATTACCATGGTAATTCTATCATCTGTATCCCCATCACATACCTTACCTTCCTCATCAGTCATCATCTTCATGGAGAGAAAGGGGAACTGCTGTTTGAGATCTATAAGCCACTGATTGTACATTTTCCTGTCCATCACCAGGTCATATCTATAGTGAATTATTAGTTTATCTGGCTGTAAGCTCCTAATGGTGCTTAACATGCTCATATACTGACGGAACTCTATGGTCTTATGACTACACAACACATAGTGTACATCAGGAGGCACATAATCCTCGTGGAGCTGTTTAGACGCTGAAAACTCATCAAAACTCTGACTTCTCAGATAATCAGACTTTATTTTTTCTTTATCTTTTCTGTACCCATTTTTCTTCCTTCTTGATTTACGCCACTGTGTTTCATCAGAATCACGTGGCCTTTTCATTGCACGCTGTTTTGTTCCCATGGTAACACGCGGTCCTGTCCTTTCAATTGATACTGTGTCTGTCTTAGACGCCCGTCTGATGGAGGAGAAATCATTAGATTTTGATAACAATATGAATAACCCAGTGAACCATATTCCCATGACAACCACAAAGAAGAACAAGTGTCGCTCTGGCAGAGGCGCCATTTTGTCTGTTAGATTATGCTGTTTAAAAACAGGCCTTGCATTTTTATCTGTAATAATGTTAGAATACCATCCTTGCAGAAATCACTGTATGACGCACAGATCTGAAACATCTAAATTATGTGTTGATTAACTTGAGCAAGATTAACGTTTTATACAATAATATAATGTTGTTTTTATGGCTAAAGTTTTTTTTTGTTTATTTGATCAATTTATCTGTTTGAATGTGCTCCTTCAATATCTCGTCTAGTAAAACATAAGGAAATTAAATGTGTTTTTCACTTTTAGAGGAGTGTAGATTCGATAACACAAGTAACAAAATGATAATGTAAAATATATTTACACAATTAAATATATGTTTATGACATACAGCAAACAATAACGAAAAATAATTAAAACTTATGGAATAATCGGATGATATTGTAACTAAATATAAACATATGAGATACGAGCTTAATATCTTTGTATAAACCATGGAGACCAAAGGTGTTTTTTTGCAATTTGCAATCGTCATAAATGTCTTAGTTAGCTCTTTCTCGTGTATTTGAATACCTATGTTAGGGGTTTTCTCAAGTTAAAAAAATAAAAAAAGCCGAGAAAAACTCGGATTAATCAAGCTAGAGCCACCCACCCCCCTATCCATTTTTTTTTTGGAAACATGAAAACAACACAAAAAACACTAGAAAACACCAAATTTCCAAAAAAAAAAAAATCCGAGTTGGGGCTTGACCCACCAACCCACTTCCGAGATTTTCTCGGATTTTTGGATTTTTTTTAACTCGACAAAACCCCTTATGGATCAACGACCATTATAAATATTTTCAGTCTTATAGTTCGGGGATAGACTTTGAACTTCAGATTCTGACGACTAGAGTCGATCCCCGCGCTGTAAGGTTTAACGTTGTATTAATTTTATATTTACGGTTATTATTGACAGTCAAGCATACATCTAAGGTATTCTGTGATCCATCTAGATATACTGAAGTTGAAATAACAATAACTACAACTGCAAGTGTGTGATAACAATTTAAAAAAAGCGGGCGAATAATTGTATAATTTTGTCATTAAATGAATGTATTATTGTTGAATCATCAACAAAATGGAAAGAATAATTTTGTATAAAACATGAGATCAAACGTGTTCGTTCATTTTAAAATCACCATAAATGGCTTTTTTGAAGCGGAAAGAGCTCTTTGTGGCTCTTTCCGCTTCATTTTAATACAATGTAACGATGAATATAAACTATTCATATTATGAGATCATCTGTTAAAACAGACACTATATTTGTTGTATAATAGCATTGTTTGAAGTATAGCCACAATAACACGAATAGTGTTATTATTATATTTGTACCATTGAGTTGATAAAATAAATTGACCTTTTGAGATTAAGCAGTCGTATGAATCACTTTATTAGATGACAGATATGTCCCTTTGCTCTCGAGATTATAAACGACACAATGCTAGTGCAGCAACAAACTAAACAGATACATATGTTAATTGTGCAACTTTGGATTATATATTTATCAAAAGACAACAACAGCGTATCCTGTCTGTTGATAAGGGTCATATTTAAAATTAAAGAAAAACTATGTAAATAGTTATATTTCATAAAACAATCAAACTAACGTTCGCAAAACTAAATAAAATCCCGAAAGGCGCCCAGTTAGTCTGGAATTTGACAAAGGTGCATTAGCCCTTACAGGGCGGGGATCGACTTTAGACATCAGAATCTGACATATGTGGACGTCAGATTCTGACGTCGAAAGCCGATACGCGCTCCGAAAGAGTAAACTATTTATATTGGCCGTAGACCCATAACATGGGTATTCCGAGGAAGCGGAAAGAACTAACCATGACATTTTTAATGACCTCAAATTGAAAAAAATCCCTTTAGAATATTGATCTATATAAAAATATTTCAGCGATTGATGGGTTAAGCTATTAGTTAGATTATAACTATGAGAACTGGTGTTATGTCGTGAGAATGATACACTCTAAACAATATAGGTTCTCCAAAAAGAAAATTCAGTACTATTACCATGCAACCCCAGGAGAACCCTAAGGGTTCTTCTGGGGTTGCAAGGTAATAGTACTAAAGGGTTCCTTATAAAGAACCTATATTGTTGAGAGTGTATAAACCATGGAGACCAAAGGTGTTTTTTTTGCAATTTGCAATCGTCATAAATGTCTTAGTTAGCTTTTTCTCGTGTATTTGAATACCTATGTTAGTGGTTTTGTCAAGTTAAAAAAATAAAAAAAGCCGAGAAAACTCGGATTAATCAAGCTAGAGCCACCCACCCCCTATCCAATTTTTTTTTTTTAAACATGAAAACAACACAAAAAACACTAGAAAACACCACATTTCCAAAAAAAAATTAAAATTCGAGTTGGGGCTTGACCCACCCACCCACTTCCGAGATTTTCTCGGATTTTTGGAATTTTTTTAACTCGACAAAACCCCTTATGGATCAACGACCATTATAAATATTTTCAGTCCTATAGTTCGGGGATAGACTTTGAACGTCAGATTTTGACGACTAAAGTCGATCCCCGCGCTGTAAGGTTTAACGTTGTATTAATTTTATATTTACGGTTATTATTGACAGTCAAGCATACATCTAAGGTATTCTGTGATCCATCTAGATATACTGAAGTTGAAATAACAATAACTACAACTGCAAGTGTGTGATAACAATTAAAAAAACGCGGGCGAATAATTGTATAATTTTGTCATCAAATGAATGTATTATTGTTGAATCATCAACAAAATGGAAAGAATAATTTTGTATAAAACATGAGATCAAACGTGTTCGTTCATTTTAAAATCACCATAAATGGCTTTTTTGAAGCGGAAAGAGCTCTTTGTGGCTCTTTCCGCTTCATTTTAATACAATGTAACGATGAATATAAACTATTCATATTATGAGATCATCTGTTAAAACAGACACTATATTTGTTGTATAATAGCATTGTTTGAAGTATAGCCACAATAACACGAATAGTGTTATTATTATATTTGTACCATTGAATTGATAAAATAAATTGACCTTTTAAGATTAAGCAGTCGTATGAATCACTTTATTAGATGACAGATATGTCCCTTTGCTCTCGAGATTATAAACGACACAATGCTATTGCAGCAACAAACTAAACAGATACATATGTTAATTGTGCAACTTTGGATTATATATTTATCAAAAGACAACAACAGCGTATCCTGTCTGTTGATAAGGGACATATTTAAAATCAAAGAAAAACTATGTAAATAGTTATATTTCATAAAACAATCAAACTAACGTTCGCAAAACTAAATAAAATCACGAAAGGCGCCCAGTTAGTCTGGAATTTGACAAAGGTGCATTAGCCCTTACAGGGCGGGGATCGACTTTAGACATCAGAATCTGACATATGTGGACGTCAGATTCTGACGTCGAAAGCCGATACGCGCTCCGAAAGAGTAAAATATTTATATTGGCCGTAGACCCATAACATGGGTATTCCGAGGAAGCGGAAAGAGCTAACCATGACATTTTTAACGACCTCAAATTGAAAAAAATCCCTTTAGAATATTGATCTATATAAAAATATTTCTGCGATTGATGGGTTAAGCTATTAGTTAGATTATAACTATGAGAACTGGTGTTATGTCGTGAGAATGATACACTCTAAACAATATAGGTTCTCCAAAAAGAAAATTCAGTACTATCACCATGCAACCCCAGGAGAACCCTAAGGGTTCTTCTGGGGTTGCAAGGTAATAGTACTAAAGGGTTCCTTATAAAGAACCTATATTGTTGAGAGTGTAACACATGTGTTATCAGGTCATATATAGGTTCAAGTGTTTTATACTCACTGCAATATGTAATCTGTCTCCTAAATAAAGTCACTGGAAGATTGAAACATTCTCGAAACGTATTAAATATATTAGATTTTCCAAGATAATGTACGGCATTAATGTGTCTGTAGCGAAGGTCAGGAGATTAATTAAGGAATTGTACGTCACAACAGTGAACATCGAACTCGTGGTCCAGTAATAACATCAGTATTGGCGTATATACATGCAATTAATTTCATGTCATATAATTATAAATTAATGAACTGACGCTCATTTTCCTTGTGGCTTTCAAGATGTACACGAATATGCAGCTGGGTAATTATGAGTATATCAGAAATCGAATTAATAAAGTGATGAAAGTAAATATCATAAATATTGGTTATTTTAGGGGTCGTCTCAAACGTTTCCACGTCTAAATAAGTATAGAAGTATTGGCTCAGTCCACCGACCTCTGCAATGCGTAACGTGGATTATCCGAATACGCGCGATTTCCCATAAAGCAATGTGTCCTTTTTAACCCTTTCAAGGCAGGGACAGTTTTTATACGTCAGAATCTGACATCTCCAGTCGTCAGACTACAGACAGTCCCCGCACTGAAAGAATTAACATATTCTAATGGCCGTAGACCCATAACATAGGTATTAAAAAGAATCAGAAATAACTAAGATATTTCTGATGATTTCTAATTGAAAAAAAACACTGGTTTATAAAAACATATTTTGGCGTTGTAAGGATAAAGAATGTTTCCTGACAAAGCCATGGATAGTTTTGTGTTAGCCCGTGTACCAAAGTGATGTGTTACTCTGGCTACTGGTCTATCCCCGGATGTGAGTAGAACAAACACGCACAAGACATAGACCTATTATTGGTTTAATATTGGTACATCATCGTCTACGACGTCAACTCAATATTAGACCAACATTGGGTATATAATTCGTGTTGATCAGGAGCTTACTGTGCAAACGACTTTAGACGTCATAATCTGACGTCCTTAGACGTCAGATTATGACGTCTAAAATCGTTTCCCATGCTAAAATAAAGGAAATAAATCGGGCTTTAGGTCACGTTTGTGCACATACAGGCTAAATTGGGCCAGGAGAATCTCCTGAGGATCTGAATTTCAAATCCTTGAGGTCTGAGGCCGAGCACGCTACCTCTTGTCACGGAGGCTCCCCACGATACTGAGTTTTGCGAATGGATGGGGAAGAAACATTTTTGTGTCTTTCAAACCGCCGTGATCGGGAAACGAACCCCGGACGAACCCCACCCTCACCGAAAGAGTAACAACTATTTATAATGACCGTATATTCAAAACCATAGGTATTCAAACGAAGCACGACGAGCTAACTAAGTGATTTATAATGATATCAAATTGAAAAACATTTTGTCATCTTGGTTTATATAAAACTATTTCAGCGTTACAAGGGTTAACTACCTATTATCGGCGGTAATATTACTATACATGTAATTATACGTCTACTCCCATTGGTGCACATTCAAATTCAAATAATGACATAATTATGGTAATATACCTACTGGCAGTCTTGCTGACTAAATAAACCCTTTGAGGGCTGATTTGTTCGATTTCGTAATTATTTCACGTATTCGGTGTGTCGGTGTGCAGGTTATAAGTAAGTGAGTAAGTTAGTGAGTGAACGGCACTGTGTGGGAGTGACGGATTTTATTAACCACTTCGAAGCTGACATATGATAAACCATTGAGAGGAAGGCTTTTTTCAACTTGAAGTCATCATTAATGTCTCAGTTATCTCTTTCAGGTAGAGTTGAATGCTTATGTTATGTGATTAAGGCCATTATATTTTTTCAGTGCGTGTCATAATCTGACGTCTAAATGGACGTCAGATTTTGACGTCCAAATTCAGTCTCCTTGAACTTGTGTTATTTTATGCAAACCCAGATGAAAATTGCTACCGTAGCTTTTACCACAGGGTGAAAGATAATTGCCACATTTTATGCGATTACGAAGTAGCCTTAAAGTAGCTTTCATCTGATGTGAAATTTGCAAGGTGGGTCAGATATCACGAATATTCTTGAACTTGTTTTGGTTTTCACTTAGCGGACCATATACGCCGAACGACAGTTTCATGAAAAATTATACTCCCTCAAAATTAACTGTTGTAATGAAACCCAATGTATTACCTAAAATTTAGAAAATAGAAAATATTTTCGGTCATTATTACCTGGAAATTGTAGCAGAGAAGTGTTTGATAGACGCGATATAAAATCAAAAAGTGTGATTATGTAAATATAAATATTTTTTTTTAAATAAGGCAACAATTTCAGCAGAAAATAAAAGAAAACGACATAGATTGAGGACCCGCGATCTCCGACTTCCCAGGAAGGCAACTTCAGGCACTACATCAGCTCCCCCCCCCCCCCGCTCCAAGATCAAGAACAACGAATCAAAATAGATAATCACCAGGTGGCTCTAGTTTTTGCCCATAGACCTATAACATAGGTATTCAAATGAAGCGTAAAGAGCTAACTAAGACATTAAAAGTGATTTCAAATTAAAAAAAAAACGTTTGTCTTATAGCACAAATACGTCTGCGTTGTAAGAGATTTACTCCTCTTATCACCAAGACATTTATTGTCATTTCATTCACCTCGTGATTTGAGTTTTTGCACTCATTTATCACCTCAATCTCAACATTCCCTACTTCTAATCAAATGCTGTCACAACGCAATTAAATGTGTGAACAATTTCTGGGATGTGGTGATATATTTATGGGATTTTTTAAACGCGATAAAATATGTCAACAATTTCTGTGGTGTGGTGATATATTGATAATTTTCTGACGGCGATATTGACTGGCATAATCCCATGCCACGGAACTTAACACACCAAAAGGCATGTCTGCTAACGAACCGGAAGTAAAGAAACGGAAGTAGCTGAGAGGCCATCTTACCCAGGAGAGTCCGCCATGTTTTTTTTCTGAGGAGTGATATCCTCAGTATTGTTTGAAGTCTAGTTTTTCTCTTCCCTTTTTTCACAAAGCAATCCTTCTGTTTTTATGGATTTTCTTTTTTTTGTTTAACATGTGCTGAGTACATCATAACACTTTTCATCCTAAAGGCCTAAATACACCATACGCTTCATTCATTCATTCATTCATGCATTCGTTCATTTATTTATTCATTCATTCATTCATTCATTCATTCATTCATTCATTCATTCATTCATTCATTCATTCATTTATAAATTCATTTATTCATTCATTCATTCATTTATTCGTTCGTTCGTTCGTTCGTTCGTTCGTTCGTTCGTTCGTTCGTTCGTTCGTTCGTTCGTTCGTTCGTTCGTTCGTTCGTTCGTTCGTTCATTCGTTCGTTCGTTCGTTCGTTCGTTCGTTCGTTCGTTAGTTCGTTCGTTTCTTCGTTCGTGCATTCGTTCGTTCGTTCGTTCGTTCGTTCGTTCGTTCGTTCGTTCGTTCGTTCGCTCATTCATTCTTTCATTCATTCATTCATTCATTCATTCATTCAATCAAATTATTCGCTCGTTCATTTATTCATTCATTCATTCATTCATTCATTCATTCATTCATTCATTCATTCATTCATTCATTCATTCATTTATTCATTCATTTATTAATTCATTCATGCATTCGTTCGTTCATTCATTCATTCATTCATTCATTCATTCATTCATTCATTCATTCATTCATTCATTCATTCATTCATTCAATTATTCATTCATTCATTCATTCATTCATTCATTCATTCATTCATTCATTCATGCATTCGCTCATTCATTCATTCATTCATTCATTTAGTCATTCATTCATTCATTTAGTCATTCATTCATTCGTTCATTCATTCATTCATTCATTCATTCATTCATTCATTCATTCATTAATTCATTCATTCATTCATTCATTCATTCATTCATTCATTCATTCATTCATTCTTTCATTCATTCATTCATAAATTCATTCATTCATTCATTTATTCATTCATTCATTCATTCATTCATTCATTCATTCATTCATACATTCATTCATTCATTCATGCATTCGTTCATTCATTCATTCATTCATTCATTCATTCATTGATTCATTGATTCATTCATTCATTTATTCATTCATTCACTCATTCGTGCATTCGTTCATTCGTTCATTCATTCATTTATTCATTTATTCATTCATTCATTCATTCATTCATTCGTTCATTCATTCATTTATTCATTCATTCATGCATTCGTTCATTCATTCATTCATTCATTCATTTATTCATTCATTCATATATTTATTTATTCATTTATTCATTCATTCATTCATTCATTCATTCATTCATTCATTCATTCATTCATTCATTCATTCATTCATTCATTCATTCATTCATCATGCATGCATGCATTCATTCATTCATCATTCATTCATTCATTCATTCATTCATTCATTCATTCACTTATTCATTCATTCATTCATTCATTCATTCATTCGTTCATTCATTCATTCATTCATTCATTTATGCA